>APFE031630389.1:91340-106052 GCA_000404065.3 Pinus taeda | reverse complement strand
ATATGAATTTATTTGTGTTATGGGACAAATCGTCAAAGTCAGCCAACAACCAAATAAACCCCACTTGTGCTCAACGTTTTAGTATAAATAGAGGTGGCCTTCAAGTCATTTCAACACACTTGGGATCTCTTCCTCTCTACTTGTCTTTGGGTTTTAGTAGGAGGAGAGAAATCCAGAGGGCAGAAGTCGGAACTGTCGGGAAAAGACGAAACTGTCGGGAATAGCCGAAATTGTCGGAATTGTCGGGAACTGCTGGAACTGCCAGGAAAAGCCGGAACTGCTGGAACTGCCAAGAAAAGTCGGAACTGTCGGAACTGCCGAGAATAGCCGGAACTACCGGAACTATCGGGAATAGTCGGAACTACCAGAACTGGCGGGAATAGCCGAAATTGTCGGAACTGCCAGAATTGCCGAGAAAAGCCGGAAAAGCTAGAACTGTCGGGAATAGTCGGAATTGCCGGAACTACCGGAATTGTCGGAACTATGGGAACTACCAAGAATAGCCGGAACCGCCGGGAACAGATGGAACTACCAGAATAGCCAAGAAAGCTGACGCAGAGGACAGAAGCCGGAACTGTCGAGACTTGATGGAACTGTCAAGAAAAGCCGGAACTGCTGGAACTGCCGTAACTGCCGAGAATGGCCGGAATTGCCGGAACTGCCGAGAACAGCCGAAATTTCTAAAACTACCGGAACAGCGAGAGCATCGGTCTCCGAAGGAGAGCAGCATGCAAGGGACAACTAACTAACATTGGGACAATTGTATAGTACTTAACAGCAAATACACTAAGCATGCAATGTTACAGCTAGCATGCAAGGGACAGCTAGCATGCAACAGCAAACATGCAAAGGACAACAAGCATGCTAGGGACAACAAGCAAGCAAGATGTAGCCAGCGCATAGGTCAATATGGCAACATGGTGCAGCAATGGCACATAATGCAATACAATGATGGGTACAGTCATGATTAATGAAGCATGATGAGATGCAGCATAGTGATGATCGGTGCAGCATGATGCAGCACGGTGAGGTGCAACATGATGACGAAATGCAGCACAACACTAGGTGAAAGAGTCACCTTGGAGAATCAGTTGAAGCAACATGTCTTCAACTGATCTCATGTATCATCTTCTTAGAGATGATCTATGCTCTTATCTAGATAAGTCAAAGTGATACTTCAGTTGTAAATGTACTATCTCTCTCTCTGTTGAACTCTTGAAGAACATATAAGAATAATTGATCAAGGGTTTCCCCACATTGGGGTTTGTCCCTGGCTAGCGCCACATCTTGTGTCCTCTTGTCTTGGCTTGTCTTCTGCAATTTAATGTTTATGTTCTATCTGCAGTTTACTTTAATGCTGATGTGATTGCTAATCTGGAAAAGATATTGAGCTAACTGTGAAAATTGAAATAAATTGCTCTAAGCATAGAACATACTTAAAATTAACAGTGAATTTACCTCACTTCACCCAACAGATTTCGGCTGATCCGGCAACAAAACTGGCTAACCCCGGCTATCTCTACGCTGGCCCTGTGTCAGCCCTGCGCTGTCTCTTCTGCCTTTTGCGTCAACCTTCCCAGTTGTTCCAGCAATTCTGACTTTCTGCGTGAGGTCAGCTTCTGCTTCTGCGCTAGCCCTTCTGGCTTTATGTCGGGCCTGCGTGGGCCCAGACTGGCCCAATGTCAGTGCTTCTAGCTGTTGCGCTGCTTCCACTAATGTCTCTCTGCCTCTTTGTCCAGTATTCCCGAACTATCCCTACCCCTCTGCTACAAAATGATCACTTAGTTCGAAATTCTCAGCTTCTTGGCCCTAGAATTCAAACTCTAGATCAATTCGTTCTCTCCGTGTGTCTTTCTAAATGAACGCCAAGTGTCCTTCTTATACTTTTCTCATTGAGACTTCAACGGTCGGGATTAAGTCTCTAATCAATCTAAGATTAAAACTTTACTTGATCCACTTTCTAGAACATTCTCACCCATATTTTGATTAATACCCATTAATATTTTAATTTTCCTAAGTTTAGACTTAGGAACCCCATTAAAAATATTAATTATTTTAATAAAATACAATCCGGGTGGAATTTCACCAAACGATTTCTGGGTTCTTTAGAACTCATGTGCCTTAGCCTCTCCACCAATTTTCATGGCTAAAGCACATATGATGCTACCAAAAACTAACAGGAGTATCAAAGTACCAGCTCACATGGTGACGATACAAAGTGAATTGGCCCAATATGAGTTGTAACCGTAGCATGCAGCTGAGTTGGAGGGAGTAGCCTTCCACAAGATGAGGCAGTATGGAGGATTGCGACAAGTTGTGGCCGATGACCATGGACTGAGGAGTCTTTCCCACATAGAGTCATGCGCCTTGGTGGAGGTTCGTGCGATGAGAGCAGGGAGTTCACGGAGCAGGGACAGTTGACACTGGAGTTGATAACACTTTGCGACATTTTTTCTTGGCGATAGAGTTTACCGAGATGATGTTGTCGAGGGCGACAACCTTTTTAAAGTGGGGGAACGATGTCAAGGCCTCGAGTTGGATGAGCGCCAGTGACGACCCACCAACTCGGGGAGAGTCGAAAAACCGAACTCAAGCGATGACTGTGTTTAACCGAATGCACATGGGCAAGTCAGAGGGGCGCACGGACATAACCGAGGAGCGAGTCACCTGGGCACTTTTAACTGAAAATGTGCGATGGGTGAGGCGAGCACCCACCCAACACGATGGGTGTGACATGTGGACGAGGCAGACGAGCATGTGGACGAGGCGGACGAGCATGTGGACGAGGCGGACGAGCATGTGGACGAGACGGACAAGCATGCAAACGAGGCAAACCGGCGTGCAAATGAGTGTGCGAACGAGCATGCACACGAGTGTGTGGATGGATGTGCGGATGGGCATGCATGCGGACGAGGTAGACGGGCGTGCAAATGAGTGTGCGAACGGGCATGCGCACGAGTGTGTGGATGGACGTGCGGATGGGCATGCATACAGGCGTGTGAACAGACGTGCGAATGGGAGTGTGGACGAACGTGAATAGGTTAGCTGGGGTGTGTAGACGTTCAAGCCGACCCAAAGGAAGGTGAACGGACGCGACCTTTCGTGAATTCGTTGGGCATAATGGCATATAAGTACAAGTGGAGTGTCAATCATTCAAGTATCCTAGGAACTCAACCAAGAAGAGTTCGACCAAGGAAGAAGAGCGAAATTACAGGAGCATGAGCTTAGTAAGGTTTGCTGACCATAGGAGGAAGAGGAAAATTCGCTAAGGCAAAACTGAAGTGCAGGAGGCCAAGTTCCACAAGCATGCTGAGTTTTTGCAGACAGGGTTTCCGCAGGCAATGCGTTTCCGTAGACTGCGTTTCCACAAGCAGTGTGTTTCCGCAGACTAGGTTTCCACATGTAGTGCGCTTCCGCAGACTGGGTTTCCGCAAACAATGCATTTTCGCAAACTAGGTATAGGTCGAGTTTTCACAGGCAAGGGTTGAACATTTGGGCAAGTTTTGACAGCAAAATTTTGGGGTTTCTCCGTAAGTGCGTCAACATCAGATTGAGCAGGTTTGTGGGCAAATTGAGTAAGTGTTATTCCAAGATAGGAATTGTCCTAAAAGGACATACCCTGTAAACACTTGGGTGGCGTATGTGCCTTGAGAGACAATGATGATGGTGTTTGTCAGTCATTGGTCTTGCCTGCATTGTGCTCTGATCTTGTGAAGAGATAGAGCTATTAGCCAAGGCCTTGCTATGTGACAATGTTAGTTGGTATGATGAGATGCTCTAAGCCTCTAACATAAGCTAAGGAAGTAGCTTATGAGATGGTTTACCAATCTGACTCTTCTTATGAGAATTCTTCAGTTGTCCAAATACCTTCTATGAATTATGAATACCTCCCTAGTTAAAACTTAAGAGGGAGTGTTAAAGTATGTAACTAGGTTCAGTCTTCATAATGACATATGTAATCATGATTTTATGTATTTCAATTTGTTGTAAAAAGAAAAATAGATTTATTATTGTTATTCTTGAGGAATGGTTTTCATGCTCAAGGGAAATTTATTTTTAGGTCAGCACCCATTGAGTGTTTTTATGGCTTGTCATTGAGTCTACAAGTCAATTGAGTCATTGTAATGTATGGAAGACCCTCTTGCGCATGATACATATTGAAAATGAAATTTTATGTAAAGTCAAAAATGTAAAATAGACCCTCCAAGACCTTGTCATCATGTAAAGAACAAGGAGAGGACAAGTCGGCCTCATTGAACAGCTATTTGACCTCCTAGGAAGACTATATATAAGAGTCATTGACCTCACCAAAAGATCATTCAATCAAGCATCAAGAAGTTCAATCAAGCTAGAAGAAGAAGCCTAATGCTTAGTGGAGGAAAGGAGAGATAAAGGAAGGAAGAGCGGAGCACTTTAGGGACTGTTTTAGGCCTCAATCATCTCACACGTGCAAGAAAATTAGGGCTCTTGCTGCAGCAGAAAGACCGAAAATTACAGTCACTCTAGAAGACCGAATTTGGGTGACAAAGGGATCAAATTGCAAGCTGAATTGTTGAAGAAAAAGCAACTCAACAAGCGAAGAAGAAAGGAAAATTTCTCCATATTCTCACTCACACGTGTGGCCTAGGGTTTCTGCAGTAAGGCCGAGTTGCAGTCAAGAAGTTGCAGGTCTGAAAAATAGGTCGAAGGAGAAGTTGCAGCTACTGGAAAGCGAGTTTGACTGAAGTTGACTTTGTGAAAGAGAAGCTCATCAAGGAGAGGCATTGACTTGGTCTTGGAGGGGTCTTGGTCAAGGGTCATAGGTCTTGGAATTCGTCAATTGAAGTTCTATAAGCAGAGAAGAATTCTTTGGGTTTTCCTCTCAAGAGGAGAGGTTCTGGCCATGGCTGATCACCTGTATCTTGTGTCCTCTTGTCTTATTGTTTTTTATGATTTGGTAGTTGTTTGATGATAAAAACACTGAATATAATCAAGTGAAAGAAGAAGCTAATTAAGTTAAGAAAAATAGATCACAAGCAGTTATCAAAGTAAGAGAAATCGCCTAATTTGCTGCCCCTAGATTTCTCAACAAGAACCAGCAGCAAATTTTCACCAATGTGATGAAAATCACAAAGTGGAACCTCATAGAATATGAGGTGTAACAGAGTTATAGGGAAACTTTTCTTCCTTGAATCTGTTCTTGTTGCATGGTTATAAAATGTGGGTGTGTGCATTCTCTTAATATTAGAATAAATCCTTGAATCTGCTTTTGTTGCATAGTTATAAATTATGTGTGTGTTCTCTGAAACATTAGAATAAATTCTTGAAAAAAATTGCATGCCATAAATCCCAAACAAACTGTGTATTACTTACGTCATGTCTGTTAGATCAAAATTTCGCTGACTGTGCAAGCTGCTCAACAACCTAGCATCAAGATAAGCAGTCCACACAAAACAGTTTGTTTTTTGTGAGCCTCTTGATAAAGGCCTTGTGCACTCAGCAGAAACTGCAAGGTGCAAACAAATAAGAATTAGAATACTTGTTCAAGAATGAAACTTGCCCACATCTAACTTAGCATAATCTGCATTGCATTTATAGAGAATAATGTACAACACTATAATATCAAACAATGGGATCTTATGTGCATCCACCATCAACTGCTTTAAAAATAAAATAGTCACATCCCCAACCAAAATGGGGAGATTTTGGCAAAAAATGTCTCAAAAAATTTAGGAAATAGGGAAACAACATTATATAGAGGGGGAAAGAGAGACAACAAGATAAGTTTATTACCGTCCAAAAAATGACCAAAAATAGGTCAACAAGACTGCTGAGTACATATGTGGCAATACACAGTGAGAGTGTGAAGTCCTATAAAAGCAAGAAGCAAAACTAATCTATATGACCTTAGCGCAACTACCATAATGCCATAAATAAATACAATGCTCTAGAGCCAAGCACAAGGAAAGGAGCCTCGATGCTCCAAGTGCCTATTGTTGGACAGGGGAATGGAGCAGCCTCCTTTGGAGTCAAACGGGAAGTTCTCAAACCATCCAAGGCCAAAGGTAAAAATTTGCGTGTAGAAAACTTACCAGATGAGTTGGAACTGGCCCTAGGGATGTCTCTCTATCTAGAAGAGGTGTCCCGTTATCAAGAGCTAGTTGGAGGAGATTGCATCTTAGTGTAAACAATACCACTCCCTCCTACAACAACTCTATATGGGTATCATCGTTGAGTGTTGGGCTACCTCCCCAAGGTCTAACTGTTCTAGAGCCTAGAATAGCGTTGCACTCTGCCTGTGTCTTGGTGCCCCTGTCCACTAGGAGCAGTAAGAAGAGAGATGAAATCCTCTTAGTAGTGTCTAGTCAAGTGGGGGCATAGTCGATGTGAACTCTGAACCTAAGTGCCTCTCCCAAGTATAACACCAAGCACCTGTGCTTTGTATATCAGGAGAAGGTGGAGAGGGAGTTACAAGATTCCCTAAACAAGTAGTGCCATTGACCACCTATCTCATAGTAATGGGAGCATCTGAAAAACAATGTGCACCTCTATATTTTTCTCCCCTTTATGGCAAATCCTAATATGTTCTCACATGGTATCTAGTTCTCAACTTCCACCTAAAGTTGATGAGACCCTACTTGAAACTAGCATAGGTGAATCCTAAACCCATGCATCTAGTGTCAAAGCATGTAAAGGTAGTGAACTATGAGGTCGTCTCTAAGCTTTAGGAAATGCTCTACATATAAGGAAATCTTAGGTCTCAAAGACCCAAGGGAGGTGATCCAAGTGACCTAGTTATACTATCTATAAATATCCTCCCCAATCATCCCATTGAACACCTACTTATTATGCAAGATGTGGCCAAGAGCATCCAAGTTGTACCTGAATGGGGGAAAGCAATCTATTGATATGCCAGTGGACTAAAGAAAACAAGTGAATACCAACACCACACTTTACCAAAGGGGGGTTAGGCCAGGTGATGGTCACCAAAGATCAGTCAACAAGATATGGGTATCAGTCTCTACATGCCACCAAGTCCATAAATCTCCAAAGGCAATGCAACAGCTCAACCAATTCCAAGACAATCTCAATCTGGAAGAGATATGTCACAAACTCTACCTAGACAATAGGTTGGGGACCATCCTCTTGCATTGGATGATGTGACAAAGCAAGAGGATCTCAGCTTTCTCAATAAAAGCCCAATCCAATTCAAGCAAGCTCAAACCTCAAACCTACTTCAACTCATACGGCCTCCTCTAGCAATCTCATATGAGATGAAAGTTACAACATCTGCGAAACTCAAAAACTAGAGAAAATAAACTGGAATCTCCCTCTTTCCCTCTGCTCGGCTATTGGATCTGCTACACACACTCCCTTTTGGAGTGAGGAAATCTACTCACAGCTACTACCGATCCACAACAAGAAAATCGAACTTCTGAAACTAGAATTTCCCTGAGAGAAATCTTCCCTCTGTTGTGTGTGTTTTTCTCTTCCACCCGACGATGATTCTACAATTGCAAACCGCTGCAAAACCCTCTACATCCAACCAAAAATCTGCTCAACGAAAATCTGAGTTGTTGTTGCTCCCTCTAACTGTTGGAATCACTATCCCGGGCAACTTGACTTTTCTGCCCACCTACAATTGAAAATCGAATTTATGCCCCAACAATTCAGCCTACCTGTAATGAACTGCGCAGCCTCTAGGAATTTTGGCCTGCTGCACCCTCTGAACAACGAAATTCTCTCCTCCGCTTTTGAGCTTCCTGGTTGATCACTCAGGCTCTGATACCATGTGAAAATTCCAAAACTGGAATCCTATTGCAGCAACTGGAATTTATTTTTCTAATTGTTAATTATTTTAACAATTTATCTGCTATGGTAAATATCAAATTATAAATAAATCACATTGCAACTTTCACAAATAAAATACTGTAGAAACAATAGTGCTAGAAATTGAGAAAATTCTAGCACACACACAAAATAAAAATGACCCTGTTATTTTTTGACAAATGCCCCCAGAAAAACCCAACTTGGGAAAACCAGTGCAATAGCTAAGGGTTTTATTATTATGCAACAATGAGAAAATCTGAGTACAATAATCTAGATGTCGAAATCTGGCAAACCTACAAAGAAAAATACTAGCAAAATTCTAGCGAGGAATTTTCCTCACCCCACAGGCAAATCTGGGCTCTGACTGCATCTCCAAGTGAGTCATCCATGCCTCTGTGCTGGCCTGCGTCACCCTAGTGTTGTATCTGCCAGGCTAAGCCTAAATCAGCTGCTCCTATAGCCGTCCTATCTGCCATTGGCTGAGAAACTATCTCTTCGGCCTTCTCGAACCCTTTCCCAGCCTCTAGAACTGAAACTTGACTTCTCTCCAACTAAATAGAATTGCCCTCTAGAGGCTTCTGCGTAGTCCCTGCGTCAGCCTCACTATGATACTTCTACCTCTCTGCAAATGCACTCGCTGGATCTGGAAATCTTCCTCCAACCTCACTGTCTCTGCTTCGATCTCTGGCTCTCTATCAACTGTTGTTGCTCTCTGGAAATCGATCTACCAAGAAAATCGAACTTGTGGTGTATCTTCTCCAAGTGCCCATCGACTTCTTCTTATAATACTTTGTTCGGTCTCCAACGACCAAGATTAAATCTTAATCAAGGGCTAAGATCATCTTGAAGTCAATCCATGTGAGTTTCTAAATAATTCGCACCTTGACTTAATTAATTATGATTAATTAACCATATTACCTAAGTTTAGACTTAGGAAATATTTAAAAACTAGTTAATAATCTAATTAAGCCATCTCTAGGTGGAATTTCCAAAAACGATTTATGGGTTTGGAGATCTCATGTATTCTAGCCTCTCCACCAAATTTCGTGGCTAGAACACATCTGATGCTACAGAAACTAACAAAGGGTTGAATTCAAGATCAAGAAGGAATTGTCATAAGTATCTTGTATTTCTTTTATTATTTACTGACATTGCATTGGTTTTGTAAACCCTAGATAGGGCTTGGAGAAGAAAATCTAAGGACTGATTATGTTTGTTTGAAGAAAAAAACCCTATCTAATTATGTGATGACATGTACTCCTTATGATATTGTTGAAGTCAAAAAAAAATTGGACAAGGTAAGCTCTTGATGATATGGACAAGGTCTATGGACGAGGTAAACTCTTATGGATGATGTGGATAAAGATAAGCGTTGGGGTTTGAAAACCCTAATCATTAGGGTTAAAATCCTATCAAGACAAAAGGCGTTGGAAATAAATGTCCAAGGCAACTAAGTACCCTTGGTACCTGTTCGGCTTCTTGCTTTCACGAAATGTCCCCCTTGGTGCAATGTGTTTCTCAGCATCTTCAAGAGTATCTTTGAGCCACAAAGGTCTTTTTCTTGGAATAGTGGGCTCACTAGGAGGTGGATCAATGGGATCCATCGGACTTTCCACATCAGGCATCAGGTCATCAGACGAAGGTTCATCTTATTTTCCTACATCATCATCATCTATGTCCTTCCTAGGAATAGGAAGATCTTGTACTTTCCTAAGTGTAGAATCTTCATCGAAAGTGATAGCATGACTTATTTCCACTTCCATTTGACCAGGCACATGGATTCTATATACCTTTGAAGTTTCATTGTAGCCCGCAAACATTCCTTTCTTCCTAGATGCATCTAGCTTATTTCTTTTCTCTTTCGACACACGAAAATATACAAGACAACCAAAAATTCTAAAATGAGAAACATCAAGTTTCTTACCGATGAAAACTTCTTTGGGTGTCTTGAAGTCCAATGCTTGATGTGGGCATCTATTTTGAACATACACAACGGTGTTGGCAACTTCTCCCCAAAAGAACTTCGGAAGACCTTGGTCATGAAGCATGGCATGGGTGGCTTCTATGATAGTACGATTCTTCCTTTTGGCAACTCCATTTTGCTCAAGAGTATATGTAGTAGTGGTCTCCCTCTTAATCCCAGCTTCTCTACAATAGTCAATGAATTCATTTGACTCATATTCGATCCCATTATCAGTCCTCAATATTTTGATCTTCTTCCCTGTTTGATTCTTGACCAAGGCTTTGAAAGTGCAGACCCACTTGAACACTCCGTCCTTCTTTAAGAAATAGATCCATGTTTTGCGAGAGAAGTCATGCACAAAAATTGCATAGTACAAATATCCACCCAAAGATGTCATAGGCAACATACCTGATAGATCTAAATGGACCAATTGAAGCATATCGGTAGTTTGACTTTGACTTGAGGGGAATGATCCCCTTGTATGTTTTCCTGCTGCACAACCCTGAGATACACCTTCATGATCTATGTTGAATTCGGGCATACCTATGACCATCTTCCTTACATCGGGTAAGGCTTTGTAATAAAGGTGAGCAAATCTTCGGTGCCATAATTCAAATTGAAGAGAAGTATCACAAACCATGGCTCCCAACAAACTTCCTCCAACCTGATAGAGAACTTCAATCCTGAAGCCAAGAGTGAATGCATCTCTTGGGTTCCTTTGCCAAACACGAACCTTCCCATCAATGAATGTCACGTTGAAACTTTTATCTTCCATCGCAAAAATAGAGACCAAGTTCTTTTTCAGATCAGGTACATACAATACTTCTTGTAGATGAAGGGTTTGACCTTGATTTAAGTAAAGAGTAACAATCCCAATTCCTTTAACGGGATAAGTGGCATTATCCCCAAGTATAATCTCCATATTTGTCTTCTTTTCAATCAAGTTAAAGAGAGCCTCTTTGTACCCAGTGAAGTGCCTTGAGGCACCACTATCAATCAACCAATGATCCAATGTATCCGGAGGAGAGGCAATGGTGAGGGCAGAAATAAGATAAAATTATTTTTGCTTTACAACATTAACTTCTTCATACCTGGAATTTCTCGACTTCTTGGGAGGAAGACCATTTCCACTTCGAGCAACGAGAGCATTCCTCTTTCCCTTGTTGTTGAACCTGTTGTTCCTTTGATTGCCATTGCCCTTGAAGTTGTTGTTATTATTGTTAGCATCTCTTGGAGTATCTTTCTTGCGAGGACACTCTCTAGCGAAGTGGTCAAACTTGTTACAATTGAAGCATCTTCCTTTTCTTCCTTCTTTGAATCTTGGCTTGAACCCTTGACCTTGTCTTTTAGGACCAGCATTGTTCTTCCTCTTAGTATGAGCGGAGAAGGCGGTAGGATTGTTTCCATTTGAGGGCTTGTCTATTTCCAGCATCCTTATTTCTTCTTGAGTGCATCTAGCCAATAACTCATCAAATCTCGAAATCCTATCATTGTTGAGGATGGTAGTGTTAAACACATCCCATTCTCTTGTAAGGCCTACAAGAGCAATAAGAGTGAGCTACCTGCCACCAATGACCTCTCCAATAGATAGGAGATCATTCTTGATTTTGGTAATCCTCATGAAGTAGGATTGTGTGAAAACTCCTGAATATAACACATCAAAAACGCCTACTGCAATTACTGGTTTACAATCTCCTACTTGTTCTTTCCATTAACAAGTTAATTAATTGCATAAACATCGATGTAAACACTATTGCAGCCTACACAAATATATAGATCATGAACTAAAATACACTGAGACAATAACATAAGGGGCACCGTTATTTTTGGACATTCGTCCCCGGAAAAACCCAATTCGGGAAAATCGGTGCAGCAAATAGAGGGTTTGTATTATTAAGCAAATTTCGTGAATACAAATAGGGTGCCAGAAATGGCTCACCCAACAAATAATATCTTCGGCAGTAGTACCTCTATCCGGAGACAGATATTCCGCAAATCAACAAACAGATGATCAAACCCCACAGCGACTCCGGTTGTTCCCTATGCTGGACAGCGAAAGCTGCTCCAAGCACTACTCTGGAACTGCGTCACTCCTCAAGGAGCTTTGTCACCCTCTCTCGGCTAAGAATCTGTTGATCTACTCCAAGTCTGCCCCACAGAATCTCCCCAACACTGCCTCTGAGGCCTAGAGTCAACCCTCTGCGTCAGCCCTTCTAGGGCTTGCGCTGTCTCTCCCAGCACTGCGCTGCCTCTTCGCTATGTATTCTTCAACCTCGGATGAAATCCCCTTGTTCAACTACCGCTCGCTAACCCTCTAATCACTAACTCGTTTTCCTCAGCAAACCTCACCCTAGAAAATCAAATTCTTTGATCACTTGGTGTGTCTCCAACTGACCCTCAAGCCTCCTCTTATACTTTTCCTGTTGAGTCTTCAACGGCCGAGATTAAGTCCCTAATCAATGGCTAAGATCAGAACTGGCTTTATCCTCATCACTTAGAACTTTCTCACCCATATTTTATTAATACAAATTAATATTTTTATTTTCCTAAGTTTAGACTTAGAAACTCATTAAAAATATTAATTATTTTAGTAACTCTTCATCCGAGTGGAATTTCTCCAAACGATTTCTGGGTCTTGGAGATCTCATGTGCCTTAGCCTCTCCACCAAATTTCATGGCTAGAGCACATCCGATGCTATCCAAAATCAACAGATTGAATGGATTATCCTCTATCCATCTTGATGTCTTTCAACTTGTTCTTGAGAAAGAGAACTTGATTTGCATTATTTACTTTGAACATCCCAACCAGTTTGTCATACATCTCCTTAGATGTTTCCAAATCAGAGATATAGGAAACCAAAGGCTTGTGAATAGAATCAACAATAATTTTCTTAGCTTTAACCTCACCTTTCTTGTACTTTGTTTGTGCAGTTGCGGATGCATTTGAAGGAGGCTCCACTACTCTTCCTTTGACATAGTCCATAGCATCATTTTCTTCCAAAGTCAAATGTAGAGACATCTTCTATGCATGATAGTCAGATTTTTCCTTAAGCTTGTCCTCGGATTTGAAATAAGATGTAGTCGTCATTGCAACTAGTTCCAAGTCCTTGTCCAACAGCGTCCCTTAGTGATTGCTTTTTCTCACTCTTGCTTGGCATTTGTCTTCACCTGATCTTTGATACCATGTTAATTTTAGATAAAAATGGTATGTTCCATGCTTTAGCACAATTTACTTCAATGTTGATTATCAGCCCAATCAATAATTTCCAGCAGCAATCACATTAACTTAATCACATTGACAATAAATGCAAATAGAACATAAAAACATGTGTAAAAGACAAACCAAGACAAGAGGACACAAGATTTGGCGAATGCTAGGGAAAAGCCCCAATGTGGGGAAAAGCTTTTTGATCAAATCTCTTATTATTATTCAATAGTTCAGCAAAGAGAGAGAATACATAGATCAAATTCACTTGCCCAATACATAGTCAAAGCAAATCTTGTTAAATCAACAATCAACAACAGTCAACTGCGGCCCTAACCAAAAAGTCAACACTGGTCAAATCAACACCAAAATGTCCTCCAAGCAGCTTGGTCAACAGCAGTCTAATTCGGCCTTCAAGGAGAGTCAAAGTCAGCCCAAGATAGTTCGATCAAACCTAGTCAAAAGCGAGAGAAACATTGCTGTAATTTTCTGCAATCAAATATGATGTCAACATGAAGTCAAACGTTGGTCAAACTATCCCAAACACCTCGATTTTTGTGCTAATAAATGCAGCCTCAAAAGATCAAAATTATGCCCTGAAAACCGAAGTCAAAGAAAATCAAATGAGCCTTGGTCAACGTTGGTCTGTTTCTCTGAAATTCATCCTGCACTTAACCTTGAAATATTCGTCCTCCTGCCACACGTGCGAAGAAGAGAGAGAAGAAATGATGTGATGAGTGATGAGTGATGTTCAAATGAGGAGAGAGGTCACTCCTATTTATACAATTCATTGAGGGTGAGGAGACATCCATTCGGCTTCTTGAGCCTCCATTTGACTGAGGCCGACCTTGACAATTTGTGCATGAGAGAAAATAAATTCAAAATTCCACTTCTACTTGTCAGAATGAGATGATCTTTATATCAAAATTGGACCTCTCAAAAAAAGGAATCCAACGCAATAAGTATCTCCATCATATGAGTTGTCCTAAGGTGGAATTTGGCCCTAGTTACCAAATTTAACAGTTATTGAGCCTACATTCAAAGTTGATTGAGTTGGTCTTATCCATAACCTATTACTACAATAAAAGATGGTCTTTGCCATAATTAATGCCAAACCAAATAGCCCTGAGGGTTAGCTCAATTGGTCAAGTCCCTGTCGTTAAAGCACCTTTGTTATTGAGAGGTCACGGGTTTAATTCTCTCAACACTCCCAAGGTCAAGCTTCGAGGTTGACCCGGCAAGAAGTGATCCCTTCAAGTCGATCTACCTAGTACAAATGTTTTGTGGAAGTAGTAGTCACCAATCTACGAGAACAATGAACCACATAGAAAAAATTAATGCCTAACCAAATGTATTAATGTCACAATAGGGGATGGTTGTGGCCACACATACAAATTACACTAATAATTTCAACACCCCCTTTTGAGTTGAACAAGGGAGCACAAAGAGAATTCATTACAACACAAGATTTAATTTACCCTTTAACATTGAGTAGGGGGGCATATCACCCTCCTTGAACTCCATATTGCTCAAGCTAGCATGGTTCCACAACTTAGAAGGTGACCTCTGATAGAAGTATAGCATAGTTGAAGTTGACAAGTTGGACTACTAAAAACAACCAAGTGTAAAGCATCTAGAGTAAGCCGACATCATAAAGAGAAAGATCCATTGTAACATGATAATAAACTAAAGATGTAGAGAGTGGCTGAAGTTATCCCTAAAGTAGGCGAGTAAA
>APFE031630389.1:71594-90855 GCA_000404065.3 Pinus taeda | reverse complement strand
TAATGGAGTCCCTAAGTCTAAACTTAGGGAAAATAAAATATTAATGTGAATTAATATAAAATTGTGTTAGAATGGTCCAAAAGTCATGGATCAAGCCAGATCTAATCTTAACCATTGATTAAGGACTTAATTGCGGCCGTTGATTTGTCAACGAGAAAAGTATAAGAAGAGGCTTGAGGGTCACTTGGAGAACACACCAAAAGATCAAGATTTCGACTTTCTGGGGCTGGGTTTGCTGAGAAAGTTGAGAGAGTGATCATAGTTGCAGCGAAGGGGCAGTGAATACAGAAGCAGAGAGGCAGAGATAGCACCGAGAGGATCAGCGCAGTAGCCGGAAAGAGTTATGCAAAAGCAGCCAAGGGTTCATGTAGAGCTAGCCAGGGCTCACACAGAGCCAGCCAGGAGCTACGCAGTGCCTCCAGAGGCTGACGCGGGCCAAGCCAAAGTGACGTTGAACCAGAGAGAGGCTAGGCTGACGCTTGTGTTTCGTGGGGCAGATTGGAGCTGTGAAGTTGCCGGAGTGATTATCCGGGTTTTCAGCCGAAATATCTGCTTCCGAGTAGAGAGGTACTACTGCCTAGATTTTTCTGCACTGGTTTTCCCGCATTGGGTTTTTCTGGAGACATTAGTCCAAAAACAACGGTGTCACTTGTGTGCTTGTTTTTGTTTCCTTCAGTTGATGATCTGTAATGTGTTGAGCATGTACTTGTATTTATTTCCAGTATTTACATTGTAAATAACTTGTTAATTAACAGAACAAGTAGGTAGGAAGAAATCAATAAAGTACATGAAGGGTTTCCAACGGGTTAGACTTAGAAATTCCAACACATCCAATAGAGACCAACATCATAATGTGGAAAGTAGAGATCGATTGTAATACATTAAGACTCATCCGTGGTAAAGGATCCCATGGACTTATGGGTAGAAGCTATAACAAAGGTAAGTAAGCACATAGCTCACCGACACAAACAAGTGGTCATAGGCTCACAAATGTCACCATGAAACAAATGTTGAGATGTAGCATCACAATAAGCAGAAGTACCCACAATAAAACCACCAACTCCTACAATATAAAGAACGTCTCCAAATGTGATTGGTTAAAGGTGATATCATCACATCTTAAAACCAATAGGGCCCAATATGCAAGGTGCACTGACATGTGTGCACCATAAAAAGAATCCTCACTAAGAAGCAAAGGAAATTATCCATGCAAACTGTCAACTGATAATCCATCAAAGATAACATTCGTACTAGGAGGATCATATAGACAATATATCAAAATATAGGCATATATACTTGATCTAAAAACACTAAAGTGCAAAACTAATGAAGTCATAACTTAGTCAAGTATTTGGCACAATCGATCAAACCCACGTGCAAAGTGCACAACTACGTCTACACTAAACATTATGTCAACAATATCATCTAGAAAATTGCTATCACAAATTGTTACTCCTACGAGCTCTTCAATCCCTTGAAGACAAGTCAACCAAGATTTGAAGACGCAACTCTCCATATGACAATAATAGCATATAGATTTCTTTTGCTTTAGATCTGCTCAAATATAAGTAGTTGTGTTAAATAAGGCAAAGAGCCATGTTGAGGTCATTAGGTCCAACAAAGAATAAGGATCAAGAAAATCTACAAGGAACCCCCTATATAGACAAAAGAAGGAAATAGTACCATCTTTTCCAAGGGATTTGTAGTGTACCATCTATGTTTAGGGCAGCATAAAACTTAACCAAAAACATTGCCCAACAAAAATATCACTACAAAGAATGAACAAGCTAGTGTTGGATTTTGAAGAAAGAAGCCCTAGGATGAAAGTGCCAATATTGTAAAGATGGTAAAAAAAACCTTAAATGCACGCACGGAACCTTGGAACAGAAACACAACTTTGAAAAAGGATAAAATCCTAAAAGAAAAGATCCAAACCCACAACATCGTTATGATGACAAGAAATCTCATGAACAAATGCAAAAATGAACCGGGAAAAGAGATGATCCAAGAAAACTTTTGGATCAACAATTGTAGTGAGCTCTTGAAGGTGGGCTAAAACCCTCAGAAACCCTAAACATGGATGAAAAATCAGCATCGGAAAAAAACAAAAAAAAATGTTGATGGTCTCGACATCAAGACATCTACAATGTCAATAAAAATCAACGACCTGTGACAAGCATTACAAAATCCAACATTAATTCATTTTTCCATTTTTTAAATATAAATAAATAACCACATCAAATAACCACATTACCACATAAATATGAAAAAACACCAATACATAAGATGTATAGAATGCCATGTCCAAAAAAAGGATGAAGCAAGATGCAAGTCCTAGGCAATTTTGATAATAGTTACCCATCAAAGTTAGTACTTAAGTCAAAGGAAACCTATCTTATGTGGGGCAAGTTCCAACCTTGGGTCATGTTTCTCAAAACAACGTCCAATACATGCATGTGACACACCCACAAAAACTGAAGACCGGCTCCAAAAATGGCATCCCTAAACAACCACACCTATACCCACACCCACGAACCCTGGTGACATTGCATCATTTTTGGGTCGTCATTCCCTTCATCGAACTCTGCTTCACATCCCATTTGTTGCGTCTTGACTCCCCAACTTCCTATATCCTGCCATCCCACTCTGCATCCATGTTTTCCCCTTCTTCTACCCATTCCATTCTCGTTCAACTATCATGTCCCTTGGACTTTCCATCACTACCACCCGTTGTTCCTTGCCTTCTCCTGGTTTCTTCCCTAACTCACATTCACATCATCATTCCAATTGTGCTCCTCAAGACAGCAGTAAGACACCCGCAATCTTCAATCATTTCTCAATAGTGCTGCCCAAGCCATAGCGGTGTGCATCTGCCACCATTTCTACTGCATTTGACAGAAATTGTTTTCGGGCCTTAACTGCAGCACACTGCAAATATGGAGCCGTCCGCCACAAACGAGCGACGCTGAGGGAAATGAAACTTGGGATACCGAAAGTTCATAGCTATGATGTTTTAAGAAAAATAAATTCTTTGTCACCCTATATATATATACCATGTGACCAAGTATTCTACCCTCCAACAACTCGTAGGTAAGGGTAAGATATTCTGCAGAGTTCAAGGCTGGGAGCTATTACAAAAATATACTCAATATGATATGTCACCTGTGGAAATTAAACAAGGCTAAGGGTTATTACAAAAGTATACTCAATATGAGTCCTTCTGGAAATTAAACCTCATTGTTATTGAATCACTTGTGGAAATTAAACCTCAGTGAAAAAGACAATCATTCTTCCTGACAACTGAATCACTTGTGGAAATTAAACCTCAGTGGAAAAGACAATCATTCTTCCTAATCACTGAATCACTTGTGGAAATTAAACCTTAGTGGAAAAGACAATCATTCTTCCTAACCACAAGAGAGAACCCTTAATAGAGACCAGTTGCATTGCATTTGCATCTGCCCAGGATATAATTCTGTGTAAGGAATGCTTATTTTTAGTAATATCATTACCATATCTAACCTACACCCAATTAAATTTTCCTTCTCACATACTGGTACACGCAATTATTTTCTTTTAAGTGGAAATAAATAAAACCTTCAGAAGCACCAGGCCAACTAAACCATGCCAAAACACGAAAATATCACAGTACAACATTTCGCCATTTAGTTTGCCAAAGGAAACAGAGAAAATAAACTCTAAACACTTGTATAAGATCCCTTGTGTTTCTATAAATCCATATGATATCCCAATATCAGTCATGTAGGTTTAATACAATAAAATGTCACTGCTGGAACATCTGAACTTCACCGTAGCATTAGCATTCTGCGTGAATGAGCATTCGTTATTCAGAATAATGCACTGCACTGAGCTGCTTACCAGTTCGCGACAACGCCAAAATGGATGAAAAATTACGAAGCAGCAGCATGGTAATAGTGGTAATGGCTGAAACCTTCGACCCTTCTCGTTAATCTGTGTGTAGGTCAGAGCATATTTGAATTTTCACACTGGTAGGCGCTTCCATACAAAGTGATAGTTCAGAGTTTTCAATTTAACTTGATTCGGTTGAGGCTAAACCAGGGTCCTCTGATCACCTTCCCAACGCATTGACCTAGCCAAAAACAAAATTTGTGATCTATATGGGTTTTAATAATATTGTAATTTAATGTTGCATATGTTATGCTATGTGATGAGATTTTGTTTATTGTTTTCTTTAGTAATTGTAATTATTGTAGTAAAGGGTAATTATTTGATTTATGTTTATTGTTTTCTTTAGTAACTGTAATTATTGTAGTCCAGGGTAATCATTTGATTTATGTTTATTGTTTTCTTTAGTAATTGTAATTATGCGTAAAAGTATATATTTCATTCTTAGAATATTAAGATTCCCTAGCCAAATAGATGTTACTTGAAATTATATAGTTTTATCGTTATAAATTTAGTAAATTTTATTTAGGGCAATTATTATAATTTAGTTTTTAAATTATGATAGTTATTATTTTCTATTGTTCACGAATGTGGGTTGATTTCATCATGGTTGATTCATTATAGTTATTTAAGGAAAACCACTAATTTAAAATTACTAGTTGATATTCAAGCTTTCACTCATGAGAAATGCCTCTATGTCTTAGGTCATTACCCTGTACGGTCCAATTCTTCGCCAAGTAAAAGCAGACATACACCATATCCAATTATAATTTTAGTAATTAAATTATATAATATTATTTTATTTTAAATTTATTTTTTTTATATAAAATTTAATTATATTTGTTTAGATAAGAATTTATCTTTCTTATATAAAGAAATATGGTAATGGCTAAAAACACACACATATTTGTAAATTTTTATTTCGTTACCATTATCATTGTGGCTAAGAGACATTGTTTTTAAATAGTGATAAGCTAGTTCACATTGTTAGATAGGAGTGATGCTAGTCCTTGTTGTGAATTAACGGTTAAGTTGTGATGGATTTTGGCACTCTCGAAATAGAGATTTCGTTTTTATAAAAATGTTACTTAATTACATCAAGAGGCACTAACCAAATAAATGATATAACATCATAAATTTGTTAAAATAATATATGAATTAACTAAAAAAATGATCCATTATGCAAATTCATAACTTCTAAAATGTTGAAAATCAATTAAGCTTTTATATCATTGTTGTATTAAAATTTCAAAAACTTAGAATAATTTAGAAGAAAAAAGAATACAATAAAGCATCTAATTTATTATCGATTATGGGTATATGTGTTAATTGGAGTTATTTTGAGTGGTTGAGTGGAATGAACGAATGATTTTAATGATGTCCATGAGACTGAGTAGCCTAAAAGCTCAGAGAATAACAATCTTAACTCATCTTCATATTCCTTTCGATATCGGATCTTCAGCTATGAGTATTGACTAGAAAGCTAGCAATCTAATTGATCTTATCTTTGTCAAATAGATGGCACATGTTGTCAACTTTTAGATTGTTTTCATATTCAATGTGGATATCCTTATATGTTGCACACTCCATCACAAAGTGTCATTCCGTCTCCACGACACCCTTATCACAGAAAATGCAAGTTCTCTCTTCCCAAACTTCCTTAGGGATCTTCCACCTGCCAATTTCACATCTAAGGTGATGTGACCCTGTCCTCAACTGTGCCACTAGCACCCTTGCATTTCCTTTAATAACTGCTCCTAAATATGTTTTCTCACCATGGTGACAAGTTGGATTGAACTCCTTGATGTAATATGTTTTTTTACGCCCATTGTGATTAGTCCACATGGCAGTCCTAAATTTTTCCATCACATTTTTTCGCATCTCTTCATTAGTGCTAGGGCATTCATGCAACTTGATATTCCACTTACTCAACCACTTTTTGTTTTGCTTCATCCAAGTTTCTTCCTACGATTTAATCCTTCTTCCATAGCTATCTTGGGCCAACGCTAGTTATCCATGTTTCTAGTCTTATTTAAATAGCTTATTAACCTCGTTATTGTTGTTGTCTCCAATGGAAAAATGTTTGCTTCAGCCACAAGGATTTCGTATAGGACTGTGGCTTTAACTTTGAGATTGCTAGTATTTAGATGTTTTTGTATTCTTTCTAACTACCTCCCGTTGCAAGTTGACATTCTGCTTCCCCATACTTAACAACCCTAGAGAACAATCGCGTAACTAACAAAAAAAAAAGGGTTTTCTTGGTTTTCCAATCCCAAAAGTTCAACTTTTATGCACCTATTTTGGAGTAAGTATGAGGCTCTCCATCCTCCCTGAATTATTTTCGTCCTGCAAGTCTCCCAACTGAGCTTCTAGTGGAATTCAATCCCAAGATATTCATATTCTTTTACTATCTCTAGAGGACTACCTTTGCAAAGAAAAGTGTTTGGTTTGTCTTTTCTAATTTAAGAGAAAATCATGACTTTGGTCTTGTTAATGTTCACTTGCATCCCCACCTCCTGACAAAAGTGTTATAAGGCCTTTAAGTGTTCTCTTAATACAGCCGTTGTTTTTGAGATTAGGATAAGATCATCTGCGTGTAGAAGCAACTTTACCACGTAGCTTGCTAGATGAATCCCTTCTCCATGAGCTTTGCTTAACCAAGATTCCATCTTATCGATATATAAACCAAACAAAGTGGGGGATAGAGGACATTCCTGTTTGACACCAATATCACTACCAAAAATTTGGACATTCCTTCACTTGTTTTGATTTTAGCTCTAACCTTCTCATAAAATTTATGAATTGTTGCTCTATACTCATCTGGGATACCCATCTCTTCCATCATGTTCCATAATTTGTCTCTAGGCATTATGTCAAAGGCTTTCTTGAAGTCCACAAAACAACAATAGGTTGTTATACCTTTATTGTCCCAAACTTTCTCTATCAAATGTCTAAGGGTGACACAATGGTCAATGGTAGAGTGTCTAGGTCTAAAGCCTACTTGTCCTTTTGCCCATTTTCCCTTACTTGATGCCCAACTATTGATTCTTCACTCTATCATGCTCCCAGAAAGCTTGCTCGTGAGGAGGATGACCATAATAATGCAGTAGTTAGAGGGGTTATTGATATCTCCACTCTTAAAGAGAGCAATGACCACACTAGTAGTCCACTCTCCCGGAAAGTCATAATGGATGATCCCATTGAAAATTCCTTTTAAATGAGGAGAAAGGAGCTCAACTCCCCACTTTAGGAATTCAGCTTCAATCTCGTCTATGTCTTCTATTTTACCGCTTGCTAAATTCTTTATTCCATGCTTGATATCATCCTCTATGAATAGTTCCACTGAAGTGTTCACTGTGGGGGTAGTATCTTTCTCATGCACCTGCTCATAGAGGAGCCTCGCATACTCCAACCATTGGCCACCTATAATATTATTTTCAATCTGCATTCTCCTTTATTGTAGCTCTTTCCAAAATTCCTTGGGGTTGTGCTTTCCAAGAGAAGTTAACTCCTTTCTTCTTTCATTTACACATTCTTCTTTTTTTTATTGTACTAATTTTTCATATGTCTTCTTATTTTCTTTTCTCCACTTTCTCTCTTTTAGAGATTTCCTGGTTCCCTTGCATTCTTCATCATACCATGGATTTGTTGGAAAAGTACTTGCAGATCCCTTCTTAGGGCGGGACCTTTTGCATGCACTTAAGGCCCTATGAATTGTTGGGATCAATGAACTGCAATGAACATGGCAACCTGCCTTGGTGGTTGTCTTATCTACCACGCCATGCTCTATAGTCTAAAATTGTTGCTTAAGAGTAGCATTGAACCTTTCCCTATTTTCCTGATTTACGAGGATTTTTCCTTTGTAGAGAGATTTCTTTTGTATCCCAGAGTTTTCCTATTATGTGGAAAAATCAAGCTTAACAAATAGAGGGGCATGGTCAAATTTTATTTCTATAGGACAATCCCCAATATCAAACTTCAACAGTCTAGAGGTGAAACTTTGGGAGCATATTACATAATCTACCACACCTTAACCATTGTAAGTTTTGCATGTGTTCCCTCTTGAAGCTAGCCACCTTCCCATTCCATTGCAAATAACCATGTCAAACAAACTACAGAGCCCCAGTTCTGTAATGGAATGGAAATCTCCCCACCCAGGTTCAATTCTTGCAAGTGACATGATGGATGTTGACAGTTTGATAACATATGTATATTCCTCATACTGAACATATAACATTGTACCTATGAAAAATATGTCATTCATTTGTCAGTGGATTTATCTTGATAGTTCAAAGGAATAATTTGGATCCTCCCTACCTAGGTTCAATTCTTACAAGTGACATTGACTTGTGCCACCTTCTAATGCCCTTTCATCATATCTTCATAAGACTCTTGGGCCTAAGTCTCAAGAGATGTAAGGGTAAACTCCATATTCTTAGGGACATAAATGGTGATCAACATGGGCCGAGCCACTACATCTATTAGATACATAGCTAAGTCGAGGTCTTTCCTGGCCTACTTGACCTCCTCCTGCTTCCTCAAGAATATATATATGTGTGTGTGTGTGTGTGTTAAATTTTTAATAAAAAACTAATTTTATTTATTGTAGATTTCTATTAAAATATGTTTATATGTGTTGAATTGTCATTTATTAAAAGCTATGATTAAATTATTTGTAACATTAACAAGATTAAAAATATATAATAAAAATAGATCATACTTTAAATGTTTTATTGGTTATATATATACATACACACACACACATGGTATGAGTGGTTGGGAGTATTTATTTTTTATATGTGGTTCGTGGACCCCGAAGATCGATGACCACTACATCCACAAAATATTTGCACCAAGTAGATATACCTAAAGGGATCACTTCTTGTTGGCTCAACCATGGAGCCTAATCCCAAGTGTGTTGAGAGAACTAAACCCATGATCTCTCAATAGAAAAGGTACTTTAACAACGGGGACTCAACAAATTGAGCCAACCCTCGGGGCTAGGTGGGAGTATTCATGATTCGAAAGGAATTTCAATAATTTCAAGAGGGGATGGTTCACATCGAATATTAGATTTTCTTTTGTATTTAAAAATTTAGGAGTTTCAATAATCTTATCTAGATTAGCTTATTTGACTTATAGCTCAAGGTTTGGCCTAGATATCCCTAGAACCACTATCTCCTTAAATTGTGGCACGGGGCTTGAGGTCTTTAGTGGACCTACCTCCAAATTTAAAACTCCATTTTGAAATTATTTTTCGAACCTACTTTTTTTCAACCATTGAGGGGTCTATTGTAGTAACTAATCTAGCCTCCATATTTTTTCCAAGTCTTCATTTCCTTGACCTTAAGTATATCCATTATCCAAATGATATTTCGCTTCCTCAAATGGCTTTTCCTTTTTTCTCCAAAAATTCTACTTGAAAGACTGTGAACAATCCACAATAATGTGACCATAAACATGGCATCTCATTCAATGAAATAGATTTTTTACATAACTTGGAATTTGATTATATGGGAAACTTCATACTAAAATCTTTATTTTCACTAGAAGATAATCATTAATATCCATTGATACTAACAATTTCATTATAAACCAGTTACAACAGGATTTAATAGAGTTGTCTATATCCATCGTCTTACCTAACACATCGTAATATATTTTGGAACACTTTCTGATCATAATTTTAGGGGCAACCTTGAATGCTTCACCCAACATGCATTTATTTTATCACTTCTATCCTCAGATCAAAACATGCAACCCAATATCATAATGACAAATACTAGGTTTCTCAAAGCCACCAACCTTTGAGGATCTTATGATCATCTTTCATTCACTGGAATTCAAACGTTAACCATCCACAAGCTAGCAAATTAAATATATGACCTTAACTAAGAAAATGAACTAGAATTGTTGAATCCAATTATTTTTATTAAGCTCCAAGATGTATTTTCCTTGGAATTTATTAATGAGGGATTTGCTTGAATGTTCTTACGTTTGCTCCAAATGAACAACTTCCAATAGATTTTTGTTATTTGCTTTATTTTGCTTGAATACCCTACACACCCATTTCACATATAATTTCCAATGGTCTACCAAATGATTTCCCATATAAAGCACCCAAGTCTAAACTCTTTCCTTTGAAACTCACACCACCACAAAAGTGCTTTGCCTCCCTCCCCAAATTAAAGTTACCAAAAAAAAGCTCTCTCTATTGTGAGGAATTAAGTGGATCATTGACTAAATGTGTGGGAGTGAACAATGATACGTAGGAAAATCTTTTAAAATGAAAAACACTTGATGCTTTGATGTTCCTACTTATTGATTCATCCACTGGAAACTATCCCGCTAATCTAGCTTATGTTAGAGATTTAATCAAATTCTTGTCTCGCTCTACAAGATATAACTTATCTCTAACTTTACTCACTTGGGTGTTATGCACTATAGTTTTTGTTGGAAAGGCATTAGACCTGATAATCTCTCAACGTCTTGACCTAGAGATATTCCTTGTCCTTTAACCCTTGGCTTTAGACTGGTGAAAATTTGGATGCCCCTATGTGTGTGTGTACTCCAAAGAAAAATAATTAATTATAATCATATTTATGAAAGTGTTACATATCATAGGTGCTTGAATCACATGATCAAAAATAGAAAGGAATGCATAAAGACATTCTACCTTTGAACTAAATGAAACACTCAATACCCTATGAGACCCAAAAGATCAATTGGTTTAATCCACCTAAAATTGACCCCACAATCATTTAACGTTAAAGAGAAAAGAGAAAAGAAAAGACCGTTTTGTGGAAGGATTGGCCAATCAATAAAAGAAAGATATACAATTTGATCATTTTTAACTAAAACTCTAAATAGGTAGCTTAGATCATTTAAAAAAGACTATAGAATAACTACCTTCTTAAACTTTAACAGTTTGTAGATTAATCATTAGTTCTTAGTTCTATAGTATATTCTAAAACCTCTTAGAAATGAAAACTCTCTCATGACTTGTTTGTTTGAAGCTGAACAAAATTTACAAATTCCTATATCTTGAAGAAAGTGTTACGTTATGGAAAATTACCATTTCCCTCCTAGGTGAATGTACAACAATTAGTTTTTGCACGCGCGCCACTGCTCCCTCTACGGCCACCCCCCTACAATCCCTCCCCTCAGCCATGGCTCCAGAGGGAGGCTCTGAGCCTCCTTCCTCCCTCCTCCCTGAGCTCCTGGCCTTCAAGCAACTGGTGGGCAACTGCAACAAGCGGCCAATCTCAGCCTTCCAACAGAAGTTTGTCAAGAAGATGGAAACAATCCTGACCGTCGATCTCCCAGCTGAAGAGCCCTACCATGCTACCCTGAATATTGCAAAAAGAGGACTCATCAACCAGTTCACTGGGTTATGGCCATCACTAAGAGCCATCGAATCGTGGCTGCAAAACAGTTGGAGACCACTGGTCTCAGAAGGAATAAAATGTCATTTTGTCAGTAAGGGTTACTTCATTTTCATTTTTTACTGCATTGAAGATAGGAATCTTATTTTCAGAAACGGGCCATATTTCATGGGACCTCAGGGCCTTTACCTGAACAAATGGACCCCAAGCTTTGATCCAGCCCAAGATGTGCCCTCGGCTGTTCCTGTCTGGGTGCGACCTCCCCATTTACCCTTACAGTGTTGGAGCCCGAAGACTTTAGAAATCATTGGAAATACCCTTGGAAAGTACATTGACAAAGCAGACAAGAAGGGACAATACTCTTGTGCCAGAATCTGTGTTGAGGTAGATCTGGAAGTTGGGCTTCCAGAAGCTATAAAACTAACAGTGGCAGATTGGTCTCATGTGCAAAGAACTGGATTACAAACAACTGCCCTTCAAGTGCAGGCATTGCCATGGATACGGGCACTTTGCAAGAAACTATAAAAAGAAAGTTGAAGAAGAAGCAGAGAAAATAAAAGGAGACCGATGGACAACAGTGTAGAAAACAACCTCGTCAAAGCAACACAACAAACAGAGACGGAAAGGGGCACAAGCCGGAAACAGTGAGCCATCCACAAAATTACAATAGGAAGGGGCATCACTCCCACAAATAGAACTTCCTTCAAATTCCTTCGCAGCTCTCAGCACACAGGAGGAAACCCCTGTTACAGAAAGTGATGTAGAACAGCAGTGAAATCCCACACTAATTGAGGAAGGAAACATAGGGGCCTCTCTGATCCAAAATGACTCCCCAGAAAGAGAAAACACGCCATCCTCTTATGCACACATAATAAGAAAGAAGCCTCTGGAACTAACAGGCTCATCAGAAGAGGAGACAAATGGAAGACCCTTGAAAAGGGCAGGGAGGAAATCCCTCAAGGAAGCAAGAGAAGAAGAAACAGAGAGGCAAAAAATGCAAGGAAGTCAGTCCACTCTAGAAATGACCATAAGTTGAAACACCAGAACACGACCACCAAAGGGAGGCCTCTCCTCCACCACCCCAAAAAAATAATGCTTATAGTCTCTTGGAACTGTAGAGGCTTGGGGAACCACATAAAGGTTGCAGTTGTTAAAGACCTCATGAAAATAGAAACCCCAGAGATCCTCATGTTCCAAGAGACAAAAATAGAAGGGGGAGCCCTTCTTGAGATAAGTAGAATGACCTGGAAGACTAAAGATGGGATGGCAGTAAGCGCAAGGGGAAACTCAGGAGGACTTACCACAGTCTGGATGGAAGATCTGTTCTAGTTGGAGAACTCCTTCGAGACTCAACATTGGATTTACACTGAACACAGACACAAAGCAAGTAAGATCACTCTCGCCTTGTTTAATCTTTATGTTCCTGTGCTTTACCTTGAGAAAAAAGAGTGTTGGCAAACACATTGATTTTGTAGAATGCTACTCTCCCCATGAACATTGTAATAGCAGGAGACCTAAACATTGTTCTTCACCCAAAAGTAAAAAGAAGGGGCAACAACAACAAAGATACATTGCTACCCCTTGTGGAGGACATAATTCTGTAATGGGACCTTCTTGATCTTAAACCCAAAAAAGGGAGATACACTTGGACCAACAATAGAACAGGGGCAACTCACATCTCAGCCAGGCTTGACAGATTCCTAGTACAGAGCACTCTTTTGATGGATAAGAGAATAGTATCAACAATAATCTTACCAAAGCTCACCTCAGACCATAAACCCATCCTCTTACAACTGGACGAGGAAAAAAAACCTGGGGCCCATACCGTTTCATTTCAGCCCCTTGTGGATAGAGGAGGAAGGATTCATGGAAGTCATTGACAAGGCCTGGTCTACCACAGTCACTGGGTCACCCAGTTACGTTTGGGAGCAAAAAATAAAAGCAACCAAAGCAACTCTGAAAGTGTGTGTCAAAACGCCTCCCAACACCCACACCACACACAGAAAATAAACTATCCAACAGTTAGCAGATCTTCAGTTGGAGATGGAGGATAAAGACGTAACCACACATGAACTGGAGAAAGAACAAGTAGATCAACTTGCCTCTTTCAGCTCTTTCAGAAAAGAAGAAGAATTATGGAGGCTAAAGTCCAGAAGCTAATGGGTGAAAGCAAGTGACTGAAACACAACCTTCTTTCATAGGCAGTTCAGAGCAAGACTCTCCCGGAATCACATCTCAGAAATCATCACAGCAGATGGGACAGTTGCCAAAGGTTTTGCCCAAGTCAAAAAAGCTGTTGAAACTCACTTTCAACGGTTATACTCAGAGGATGGAACAAAAGATGAGGCGATTTCCAATGACTTCCTCTCCCAGATCCCTTCCTTGGTCAACAAGGAGAATAATTCAAATCTTATGAAACCTTTCACTGAGGAAGAAATCAGCAATGTAATTTGGGACATGAAGCGTGACAAAGCCCCAGGCCGAGATGGTTTCTCGACACACTTCTACAGAGCTTGTTGGACAATCATCAAAGCTGACCTACTAAGAATGGAAAAGGTTTTTCAAAAAAAGGCTAAAGTGGGAGGCAGTACCAAATCCATCTTTCTTGCCCTAATACCCAAAGAAGTGAATCCAGCTACATTTGACAGATTTAGACCCATTTCGATTTGTAATGTCTCTTACAAAATTCTTTCTAAATTGCTTGCAAATAGAATAAAACCTCTGCTATCTAAGCTCATTTCTCCCAGTCAAGGAGGATTTGTAGCAGGAAGACATATCTTAGATAATGTGATACTTGTTCAGGAAACCATGCACTCCAGTCATTAGAAGAAGGAGCAAGGGATGTTGATCAAGTTGGATATGACCAACGCCTTTGATCGGGTAAATCTTTCATTCCTCTACAAAGTTCTTATTACCTTCGGATTCAACCTAGCTTTTATTAATTTGATCAAGGCTTTCACTAACAAACCATGGATCGCTTCGTTGGTTAATGACCAACCTACCTCATATTTCCAAGCTTCAAAAGGGATAAAGCAAGGATGCTCGCTATCTCCCTTTTTGTACATAATAATGGCAGACACCCTCAGTCGGAAATTGAAAGCTAAAAGAAACAAAGGTACCCTCTCGGGCATCCGATCGACGATTGGACTAGAACCAATCAACCATGCCTTGTTTGCAGATGATTCTCTTCACTTGGGAGGAGCTTCCACTAGAATAGCAAAGGAATTCAATGGGACCTTGCAGAGCTTTTGTATAATTTCAGGAGCACTGATCAATAAAAGAAAAAGTTCAGTGTACAGCTGGAACACAGAGGAGCAAACCACACTCCCAATTGCTAGAATCCTGGATTTTCCAAGATATGCCTCCTGGGGCAAAATTCAATACCTGGGACTGCCTTTAACTCTGGGGGCAAACCGAGCCTCACTATGGAATGAAGCCATCAACAAGATTAAAACTAAGATAACTGCTTGGGGAGGGCGATGGATTAACTATGCTCGAAATTTAACCCTCATAAAGTTCGTCCTTTCCTCTCTCCCTATCTATTAGTTCTCCTTCCTCCTGGCACCAAAGACAATCATAGATCAAATATCACAGCTGCTCAGAAACTTCCTATGGCAGGGAGGCAAAGGAAATGAAAAGAAATTCCACCTAGTAAGTTAGGACAAAGTGAAAAGAACGAAGTTGGAAGGTGGTCTCCAGATTAGAGATCCTAGAATGGCTAACATCGCTTTAGGTGGTAAACCCTTTGGCAGCTCTACTACAATAAACATCACCCAGTCAGTCAACTCCTCCGGAATAAATATCTCAAAGGTGTCTCATTGCGAAATCTCCAAGTGGCAAGATAAAATCATGGGCAATCCACCATTGAACACACTGTGGAGTTAGTTGGGCTTTGTGACTAGCCCTCTCAACAGTCTAGCCGCCATTTCTGTCTGGGACAGCCAAGGGAACTAGGAAGACTAGGTCTTCCATGATTTGTAGCACATTTACTACAACAAAAGCACCTTCTCTTGGTTAAGTTGAAGGGCTCGACACCAGTTAACCTTCAGACACCAGATCTTTAGAGATGGGGGAAGACAAAGGTCTATACCCCTATGCTTGGCTTTGCAGCCTTACAAATCACGCAAAATCAAGTCCTCAACCCCTCCATCTGGCAATGCACATGGGACACTTATGGTATACCCAAGGTGAACTTCTTCACTTGGTTATTTATTCACAAGAAAGTGCTGACATGCGAAAATCTTGCTCACAGAGGCATTATAGGGCTGCACTGGTGCATTCTGTGCAGATCGGCTTTCGAAAACATAAATCATCTCTTCATAAGCTACCCCTTTGCACAATCTATATGGGGCCTCATCCTTCAAGGTCTAAATGCGCCTGCCCTTATCCAATGCATTGTTGTGGAACTTTTCTCCACTTGGACTGAAAGGTATCCTAGGGCCCTTAGAGAAAACTCTCTGTGGAATCAAATCTGGCACTCCATCCCCAAGTTCATTTGTTGGAAGCTCTGGTTAGCCCGAAATAATTGGATATTTAACAATGTATCGTCCTCTCCCTTGTTTGTGGTAGCCAAAGCCAAGGCGGCCCTAATGGAGGCTCTTAGGAACTACCCCAGTAAGTTAGATGACAATCTCATAACTTAAGAGCGAAGCTGGCTAGGTACCCTTCTTGCCAGGGTTAGCAAAGAAGTTCCTGCTCGGCCCATATTTAATATTACTTGGCGCATCAGAACACAAGATACAGAGTTTCAATCCTCGTGGAGGAAGCAGGGAAAGGTAACCGTTTTATTCGATGGTGCCTCCAAAGGCAACCCAAGGATCTTTGGTGTTGGTGGTGTGGTCTACTCTCAAGATTGCTCCCGTATAGATAGCTACAGCTGGGGACTAGGAAAGAGCACCAACAACCAGGTCAAAATTCTAGGGCTTCTCAAAGGCTACCAAATTGCCTAAGAACATGGTCGCATAGCTCTCCAGGTCTTCGAATATTCAAAACTCTTGATAAAGGCAATAAACTCAGATGAGCATCTAAGCAATCTGACACTCAACAACAGTCTCCATAGGCTATGGGGCTTGCTGAGTTTCTATACCTCTTCCTCTTTCTATCACATTCTTTGCACCTCAAATAAAGAGACAGACATCAAAGCCAACGAGGGATGTTATTTGACTCAAGGGTTTCTCAAAAGAAATTCAGATGAACCAGTGTGGACTGCCATTCCATAACTTAATGCGATGAACCAAGTTAAACACACTGTGAGTAACCGTTGGATCTCAGTAATCAAAGGAACAGATTCAACATCAACTAAACTAATGAGAACTACTGGAGCAGATCACTGGAATAGATCAAGGGTCATCGCCAGAGAAAGAGCGTAGAAAGTAAAGCAGCGAAAGGGTGGTTTTCTAGCCAAGAATGGATTTTCGGGCAGCAGTAGTAGTGGTAAGAGGTATTATGAGCTTGGCTCTGATTCCAATAAGCGAAGGACACGTAGCAGCGATGGTGGTGGGGAAACCGCTTTATCGGGCGGTTAACCCACGGGTGTGTTATCAACCAGAAACACATGGGAACCACTGGATCTAACCAAAATAGATTAGCAAGAAACAAAGTTCAATTGCATTATCTACAACTGAAGCAGAATATGTGGTTGTTGCATCTTGTTGCACACAACTCCTTTGGATGATGCAAACATTGCAAGACATTCAGATCACATGTACTCCACCCCTTCTCCCTTTATGTGATAATACAAGTGGCAATCAGTATTTCAAAGGATCCATCATGCATTCCCGGACCAAGGCGCGTACTTATCAGTAATCATTTTCTCCGTGAACAAGTGCTTGAACAAAAGGTCAAATTGGAATATGTTCCCTCCAAGGAATAGGTTGCTGATATATTCACCAAACCACTGCCCAAAGAGATATTTGAATACCTCAGACAGAAGTTGGGAGTAGTTGATGCATCATCTTGTTGTTGACACTTATCTATTTCAGAGAAAAGTGGTTGTACGTGAGTTTCATGAAGCATATCTGCGTACATACGCTGGTTGTTGTGGATATAGTCGTGTATATGTTGGTTTGAAGAAAAACAGTGGGCCAGAATCAAGATGAAAAGAGTCTGATATGGGTATGACAGAGACCATCTGGCATAGGTTCAGGGGGAGCATATACTTCTGCATTGTTGGCATTATCTTAGAAGATCTTGGTACAATTTCACAGTTGTTTTTTATTCAGGTGGAATAGGTGCAGAGGGAGATCATGGTTGCTGGTTTGGATGGTGATTGATAAATGTTGTTGATGATAGTTGCTAATGACTATCATAGTCTTGGTTTAGATATTTTGTCTCTATGTCATGTATATCTTTTATTATCAAGGTCATGTAATGACCTATTTTGTTTCCCCACTATGCCTAGGATGGATGATGTAATGTTCTTGTTTTATCATGTATAAACTTTTGGTGTATCCCCACTTGGTTGGGTGGATGAGTCAATCTTGGTATATCCCCACTTGGTTGGGTGGATGAGTCAATCTTGGTATATCCCCACTTGGTTGGGAGATGGATGTATGTATCAGTCTTTGGTGATAGGAAGGGCATTTATGATGTATAGAGTCATGTTCTTCTTGTAGAACATATTTTTGCAGACCTTGCTTACATTCAGGGGGAGCATGAACATCACACTTTAGCATATCAGAGAATTCAGCATGTACTCAGGAGGAACATAACCCTTTGCCCTTGATGAAAAAGGGGGAGAATGACTTGGGGTTGCTATCAAGTCCAAAGGGGGAGATTGTTGGCATTATGACACAGGTTTGACGCTATGACACAGGTATTGTCCTTGATGGAAACTCACTCAGATGACAGATCACAGTTCAGGCTCTCAGAATGAAGGAAAAAGAGATATACGTAGGTTCCCCTTGACCAAGCCGCGTATACACGCGGGTTCGCTGACCTAAAGGCACGTATGCGTATACACATATTTTCACGCAAGGAAAGGTGCGTACATGTTGGAGAATTTAGTTTTGGTCGGTGGTATTTGGACCATGGTATTGAGTAAGGCCTAAGACTATAAAAGGAGGAGGAGATCATTAGGCAAAGGCACTCAAGTAATGGAATATCTAATGAAGAGCAAGATCTAGAATACTGGTCATTGGGTTATGGTGCATAGTTGGATCTGAATCAAGGAAGAACCTGAGTGCTTGAAGAAGGATAAGTTTTGTTGATGGGTCAAGATATTAAGGCTTGAAGAGAAGTATCTTTATATGGTTTTGATCTTTTATCTGAATAATTGGTGCACTTCGTAATCTGTAAATCTGATGATCTGGGTATAAATGATGTTTGAATAGTTGTAAAGGTTAAATAATCTTTTACAAATCTGTACGCAGGTTCATTACAGCAAGGGTGCGTATACACGCTGGTTCGACATTTCAAACAACGTATACACAGATTTGTCTTGAGAAAAGTGCATATGCACGCAGGTTTGACACATTGAAGTAGCGTACACCTCATAAAATATGTTTTAGCTACTTCTGTTTGATGTTGCAATGTGGGTTCTGGCTTGGGTTCTGGTTACTGTTACTGTGTTCTAGTTATAGCATTCAAAAAAGTGATTGCTTGATTCAGTTTTGGTTGGTGCAAAGGAGTTTGGTTGATGCAGATATATTTGATATTTGATTGATGTTATTGATGGATCCAGTCTGAAAATTTATGAAACATGGTCCCTGTAAGAAAAGAGAAGATTGTAGCCTTTTGTAGGTCAGCACCTACGTACTAGTAAACACAATAGCTAGTACAAGAGCTAAGGGGGTTGTAGCTCCCTTCTAGGAAAAGCTAGAGAACGAGAGAAGGTTGTAGCCTTCTACAGGTAGAAGCCTGCGTACTAGTATAAGCTGCACCAGTACAAAATTTGTAAAAAGAAGTTTCTTATTAAAGAAAGATAGAGACGATTGCAGCAGGTGGTTTTC
>APFE031630389.1:31881-47785 GCA_000404065.3 Pinus taeda | reverse complement strand
AAGCCATGGAAGAAGAAATGTCCCAAATTGAGAAGAATGAGACATGGGAGCTGGTACCTCATCCAAAGGACAAAAACATAATAGGAACCAAGTGGGTATTCAAAAAAAAAAGGAATGAAGATGGACAAATCATCAGAAACAAGGCAAGGCTTGTTTGTAAAGGCTATTCACAAATTGAAGGAATTGACTTTGAAGAAACATTTGCACCAACAGCTCATGTGGAAGCTATCAAGATGTTCTTGGCATTTTCTTGCTCAAAAGGATTCAAAATCTATCAAACGGACGTAAAATAATCATTTCTGAATGGGGAACTTAAGGAAGAAGTCTAAATGGAGCAACTAGAAGGGTTTAATCTAACAGAAGGAAAAGACTTAGTTTGTAAGTTGAAAAAGGCGTTATATGGGCTGAAACAAGCTCCTAGAGCTTGGTACACAAGATTGGATCACTATCTACAACAACAAGGCTTCAAGAAGGGAGTGGCAGGAAGTAATCTCTACATAAAGATAGATGAGGGTAAGTTACTAGTCACACTTGTTTATGTTGATGATCTGATTTTTGCTAGCAATAATGATGAGATGAGCAATGAATTTTCTCAAAACATGTCAAAAGAGTTCGAGTTGTCGATGATAGGAGAGTTATCTCACTTCCTTGGACTACAAGTATCTCAAACCATAGAAGGATTGTTTATATCTCAAGCCAAATATCTCAAAGACATGCTTAAAAGATATGGAATGGAAGACTGTGGACCCATGAGCACACCTATGACCACAAATTGCAAATTGAGCAAAAATGATGACTCCCCTCCGGTAGATGCAACTCATTATAGGTCAATAATTGGAGCCCTTATGTACTTAACTGCTACGAGACCCAATATTATGCATGCAGTAGGAATGGTGGGAATATTTCAATCAGATCCTAAACAATCCCATTTGTTAGCTATAAAATGAATTCTCAGATACCTAAAAGGAACTCCTGATTTCGGTCTTTGCTACCCTAAGAGCTCAAATGTTACTGTAACTGCATACACCGATGTTGATTGGGCCGGAAGTGTAGATGATCGAAAAAGTACTTGTGGAAATGCATTCTTCCTAGGAGATTGTTTAGTATCTTGGCTCAGCAAAAAACAAACATCCATGTCATTATCAACAGCCGAAGACGAGTATATAGCTGCCGCAGACTGTTGTACTCAAATACTATGGACGAAGGAAGCTCTAAAAGATATCAACATAGGTACAGATCAACCAATTACCATCCATTGTGATAACACAAGTGCTATTAGTCTCAGCAAAAATCCAGTGATGCACTCAAATACCAAACATATACCAATCAAGTATCATTTCCTTCGTGAACAAGTAGCTAAACAAAACATCATCTTGGAATATATCAATACTAAGGAGCAGATAGCTGATATTTTCACAAAACCTCTTCCTCGAGAAGCATTTGAACATCTTCGTCAAAAGATGGGGGTTATCTCTTTAGCATCACTTAAGTTGATTCATAAAGATGTTGCAGGACAAGGGAGTAGTTCGACAGGGGGAGTCCTTATGCATTCCTTTGCCATTGATGTCAAAGGGGGAGAGAAGAAGAATACTGCCATCAATAACAAAGGAGGAGATTGTTGATATAGATTGTCATTGACGTCAATATGGCAATATTCTAGGAAGCAAGAAGCCATGAGGAGAAACCAGAGGAAAGCCAAGACAATTAAGCCATTGGAAAGACTATCAGAGGCGAAGGAATTCATCAAAAGAGGAGTCAACGCATCAGAGGAGTATTGTAGAATATCAAAGCAGAGCTATCGGAGGAGCATAAACAAAGCTATCGGAGCTATAGGAGGAGCCATATCAAGATTATTGGGAGTAATATATGCCAAAGAAGAACTATCAGAATCCAAAGGAAGATCGATCAGAGGAGCAAAGAGGAAGAGCAGAATACATATATATGCGGAAGGGTACAAAGAGCGGAGGACATAGAGAAACAACGGAGCAGTATATAATATAAACATAGTTAAAGGAGCGGATCAATATATACTATCGGAGGATCGGAGTGTAATATATATACCATCTGCATATTATACATGATATCATACACTATATATTATCTATCTAATATAACAGATATATACACTATATAAATATATATACATAATTAATAACATATATACTACATATATATACATATATAATATATATATAGCGTATAATTATATATAAATATATACTATATAATACGTTATCAAGTAGATATATTATATATATATATATATCAGAGAAATCATATATGGGGGTTCTATTATGTGCCACTACCCGAAACCCCTGACTACGATATACATGTGCGGACCAGACGATATATATGTCCGGGTGTATAAATAGTTGAAGTTCGGCTAAGTGTTTTGAAGCGGGTTTTCAGTGTATTTCATATGTATCGTTGTATTTCGGCTCTAAGCCTTGCCACATTAAAATATGCGATTGTAGACCCGCTGCAACATTATGAAATGCCCTATTGATATATCACATCCATGGTAATCACAATATACAAAGGGATGTCATCCCTGAAAGCGCCGATTGGGATAAAGTCTGCGGACCCGCTGCAACATTGCAATATGCCTTAATATTATGTCGCATTCGCCATATCGCAAGTGCTTAAGGCCTTGCCACATTGAAAGCACTGATTGCGATATATGTTGTGGACCCGATGGTCCTATTGTAACACCCCCTAATGCTATATCACGTCCACCATGTTGGAAGTTATCCATTACCGATTGCGATAACATTGTGGAGGAGCGGACCTGATGAAGTTATAGATGCGGGTGTAATGCATTTGAAGTCCGACCTTACGCGTCCGGTCAAGTTTTTTCCATGTATTCCTGTGTATTCCAATAAATGTATTGCCCGAGGTTCTTAAGGCCAAATGCATAAATAAACGCTTCCGATAGTTCAGTGGGCTTGAATGATTGCAATTGCAATTGTGATGTGACATGTGGGGCCTCCCTGCCGATATAGTCTCTCCGTAAACAATAAAGTCTAGTGTATGAATATTATTTTGAAAAAGGGCCTCTCTGTTATAGTTTTGATATGCAATATTTTCTCTTTGTATTTCGGCCCTCTCTTTTGAATTAACGTGTCCTTGTAGTATTGGTGAACTCGAAGAGACAGAGGAAGTTGGAAGTCGGGAAGTTGAAGGACAAGCGAGCGTAAAGGAAGCCAAATTGACCAAAGGATCAGGAAGCCAAAGAAGAAAGCAAGCACAAAGGAAGCTAAAGCAACCAAAGGAAGGAAGATGAAGGATCAAGTGAGCGTTGAGGAAGTGAAAGAGCTAGCAAGAAGAGCAAACTGATGCTCAAAGGCATCGAGAATATATAAAATAGAAAAAACAAGGAAATGTGTGTGTGTGTGTGTGAGAATAATCAAAGTTAGAGGAAGCCGAAGTTCAGGCAGAGGCGAAAGAAGAAGGAGAACAAAAGTGAATCATAAGCTCAGCAGGTTTGGGAGCAAAGAACTACAGCAAAACAGATTCTGACAGTTTACAATAAAGGGTGGAGCCTCATAACTAAAAGGATTGGAGTCCTTGGGAGTTGGTGCTCCTAATTCCAGGATTGTTGCCTTGGAAAAACAGAGTTAATTCTCTAAAGGTTGCAGCCTCACAAAAGTCCAAGTTGGTGCTTGGAAACTGATTGCAACCATTTATATATTGTATCTATTTTATTGCATAGATTATATTAATAAAACCATTTATTCCAACTAACTATTTCTGTGTTCCATATATAAATGTTTCTGCTGATAAAAAGAACAATTGAAAAGAAACACTGATTCACCCCCCCTCTCAGTATTTCCAACACTTATAATGTTAGAGTCGATACAATTATATTGTAATGTCCCCATTTTGAGTTTCCCTTGTGATGCGGTTAGGATGGATTTCCAAGGTTGGTGACAAATTGGTCATGGGAGAAAGATTTCATTGTTAGTGGGACCATAGGGTTTTGGACAAGTTTTATGGGGTCCAATAGGGATCGCTCACATCATTTCACCATCAAGGTTAGTTCTGCACAACTTTTTCTTGGTTCAGCTACATTCTAACAATTTCTGTAAAATAGGGTTATTATTGAGCATATCTTAATTAAAAACACTTAAGGTGTCATTTTGGGAGGAATATTTCATGAAACACCTTCAAGTAATACCTTGTTGAAACTAGAATGAAGAGATCTACAAGATGGGAAGGTGAAAAGTGACTTTCAATGGCTAGAGAGATCGTAGACGCAGAATTGCCATTTTTCTTGATTAAAAGTGACTTTAATTACTCACTTAGCTTTAAAAGGGGGAAATTCTTAATTGAAGAAAAAATCCACAAGGGGGCAAAGTGACTTCAATAAAATAAAATAAAAGTAACTTAAAAAAAGTAAAGGGGATAATATTCTCGAATGCAAATAAAATAATAAAATAAAATACTTCTAGAAGGTTGGAGAGGGATTCATTTGATCTTTAAAAGGAAGGGAAGCCAATCATTTGAGACATCTTGGAGTTGTGATATTTTCTTGTTGGAGAGGTTTTGGGAATGTGGTTCTCAACTTATGTAAGCCCCAAGACAAAAACCCTCTTGATCCCTATTGTGAGTTAGACGAAAACCCAATCCACTATTGAGGAGATTTCATCCATAAATCTCACGAAGCTTCAACGACGTTACTGGAGATCATATTTGGAGTAGATATGAGATTGGAGTGAGGATCATCCAGATTCTCAGTGTGGGCATACTTTCTAGTTGCAATTTATGGTGGGTGGCCAACATTAGAACTACAACAAAATTTTGGAGGTCATCTCAACTATTCTTCAACGCAACTATTGCTATTTGTATTGCAAATAAATAAAGCTAAGTTTGCTACCATTCTTCATGTCATTTGAGTTTATGGTATTTTATCAAATTGTTGGAGTAGTAACGTTTATGTAATTTTTGACTTTTAATTTAATGGTGTTTCCGGGTAAAATTCAAAACATAATTTTTCTAAAGTAATTTCCGAAATATTTTAATGAAAATATCCAAATGGGATAATACAGTGGTATCAGAGCATGATTTTGGCCACTTGTGGGTTAAAATCAAAGGTGCCATATTGTTGTTTTGTTCGTAAAGAATAAAGGAGCCAAGTTCATGGGTTAAATTTCTTAATCTATTTGCCAGAGAATAATTATTGTAGGTGATTTTTCAAAGTGTCGAAGATAAGATATTAGATGGAGTAATATTGGTTTGTAGAGTCAGAAGTAGTGATCTTGCTTGGAAAAAAATATTTTACTAGGCCGAATTTATTATACTAGGCTGAAATTATTTTGTTGCGCTGAATTTATCTTGTTGTGTCAAATTTCTCTTGTAGAGTCGAAATTATTTTGTTGGGACAATTCATCTTGTTGTGCCAAAATTATTTTGTTGGGACAATTTCATATTGTTGTGCCGAAATTATTTTGTTCGAATGAATTTATCGTTCTTTGCCAAAACTATTATGTTGGGTTGAATTTACCGTTTTGGTCCTAAATTATTATGTTGGGTTGAATTTATCTTGTCATGCCAAATTTCTCTTGTTGGGTCGAATTGTTTTGTAGTAGTTGAATTTATTTGTGTAGTAGCTGATTAAATTTTTGAAGTAAAAAAAAAGAGAGGTTATTCCTTAGTATTATGAAAAAATTTGGTTGGGTTTCCTATTGTGGTATTTTTCAATGAAAAAAATTATGATTCACCGACTATCGAATTTTTTAAAAATTTGGCAAAATTACTTCTAGATATTTTCTAAAGAAATTTTATTTTCCAAGGTTATGTTATTGTTCCATTTATCATAATTATTTGTCAAAGCGAGACTTGTCTATTAGGGTTGAGTTTATTTGTTAGGCTTAGTTTATTTGCATTGAGCCTAGTTTATTTGGTGGAGACATATTTATATTTTTGGGTCGAGTTTATTTGTTGGGCTCAGTTTATTTGTCGAAGCCGAATTTACCTGTTAGGGCCAAGTTTATTTCTCGAAGCCAGATTTACCTATTAGGGATGAGTTTATTTTTTTGGTTGAGTTTATTTGTCTGAGTTGAATTCATTTGTTGAAACCTAATTTTATCTATTGGACCGAGATTATTTGTTGGCGCCAAGTTCTCCTTGAAGACCAAGTTGCTTCTTGAGACATGTGTTATCATTTCTTAAGGCCAAATCAAACTACTATATTGTTGGAGTTGTGCCAAATTCCTAAAACTCATTTGAGCATTATAATTCTCTCAAGCATTTTTCTCTCATAATTATTTATGTTACAATTGTTTCCAATTTATCTACGAAGTGTTTGACAAAAGTACTACTTGTTAATTGTTTGTTAAAAGTTCTCAAAGAAAGTTTTAATATTTGTTGGGTTAGTGAGAGTGAAGTGTCTATGATAAAGATATTTTCTTGCATTACATATGAAGCCTTGTATATTTGTGAGGTTAGGGTCATGGTTGAGCATGTATTTGTCATAAACACAAGGAGTTATCAGTCTTAGCCCATTGCCAACTTTATGTATTTGTCATAAGTAGAGTTTTGTCAGTGTGGATAATTGGGAGAAGGCCTTGGAAAATACCTTGAATAACTTAGCAATGGTTGGTTTTTTGGGCCACAATGATTCCTTGGGCGAATGAACAAAATCAAACAACATATCCTTCTCAAAGGGAATTTTATGTTATTTTACAGTTGGAGCAACTTAGGGATCTTTAGAAAGAAAAGGAGATAGGAAATTGGCTCTTTTCACTTGGGTCTAATTTGAAGAACATGAAGGTAACCAATAAAGCCCTACTTAATCTAGAGAAATTGGACTCACAACTTTCTAAGGTGAGCCAATCAGATTTGAGGATTCTGAATTGGGATTTAAAGGCAACAATGTTTGCCTTTATACAACAAAGATTCTTGAAGCACCCTTGTGAGGGGGTGAGACTTATCGTCACCTCTTATTTGAGCGAGGTCATGAGGATAACTTCACCTATAACTCCCTACAATGATGATATTATGAGGAAATTTTTCCAACTAATAATGGAAAGATTCCAAGACTTGGATAACACCTCGCTTCCTACCTTGGGAAAGAAGCTCAATATCTTAGAAATTATGGTCAACGTTAAATTATATGACATTATGCTTGATCGAGAATGTAATGATTTGATTCTTCAAATGTTCGAATATTTATTCAACATTAAGGAACATGATCCTGACATGGTCAAAACAAACATGCAGGTTATTTTTGTCTTCAGTTATGGGAGACTGTGATGCCATTTGCAAGAAGTTGCAATCCAATTTATTGGCCATTTGGAGGAAGGAACAAGTTCTCTCACCTGTTGCCTATGAACTAACCAAAGGGTTTGTTAAGAAGAACATGAAACTATCTTGAAGGTAGTTGACCAAGAAGGACTTGAGGAGGATGTGAGTTTGTAGTGAAGACAAGGATGCAAAGATTCAAACCAACAACTAGAATGAGCTAAGGAGGAATGATCTTTGCTTTATCTGCAAGGGAATTTGGGGGCCTAACCACTCGTGCTTGAGTCATACGGAGGAGATGACAGGGGTAGAGCAGGATGATATTCTTTCTGACCATTCAGATGAGGATCCTTCTACTATAGTTGAGGCCATTAATTTTCATGAGGACACCTTTGGAGAGCATGAGAAATGATGTGCATGTGTTGATAGCAACTCATTTGTGCATCCATGTTTGATGGCTAAAAAGAAGACATTCAGGGAGACATGAGGAATGAACCACTAATGATGATCTAGCATGAAGAGCACTTAGAGGTGCTACGACATGAGGAGGATGAGATGCATAGTATGCATAATGAGCTATCTTTGGAGAGCTAGTTGAAGACTCAAGTCAGAGTTGTGGTCAAGGTAGTTGAGCATCTATCTTTGGGACCAACCCCTGATGAGGTACAAGCAGGTATAAATGCTTCCAACAAAACTACAAGACTTTTAGATGGTAGCCATGTGGAGAAGATTAAGCATTTTAGGTTCGATCTTATGGCATTGAAGTAGAAGATCCAGATAATCCAAGGCATCATATTGTAGAAAAACAAAAAAATTGGGGAGGTTAGAGTGGTGTGTGCCAATTCAGCGACCAAGTTGTCTAGCCTTCAGGGGCGACTAAATTCCCTACCAAGGAAACAAGAGGAGTTTACTTGGGAATTTCATAGAAACCCTCTTTGAGAATATATAGATAGGGCGTGCAACATTATCGACTCACCTTTTTCCATTCAAGGGAGAGGGACAAAGTCTTCTAGATGTACTGTATTGGTGGAGCAACAAGAGTTGAGCATGGAGCAATGTTGGTGCAGTGGATTTGTTCCATGTGCAGGTATTCATGCATTCAACACTTCCCATGGGATGGATTGGTGGGAGATTATGAGTTGGTATTCTATTGATGGAGCAACATTTATAACCAGAGATAGTGTATAGTTGAAGTAATGGGGCATGGGAAATGACGATTAGCCATGGTGGTGTTAGGATCCAGGAGTATCTATTGGTGGCAGGATGAGCCAAATATTTGGTTGGGATCTAGGCATTGAGGGTTCCATTTATCATTAGATAACACAAAGGGATGGTGTAGCACAATGGTTTGTATGGGATCCTCGTATCAATGTACAAATGCCTCTACAATTGACAAATGTGGATTGCTTGAGGGCAAGCTATCATGGGGCAAGAGGATTTGTATTGCCCAATTTTTAGTTTACCTTATGATGCAACTAGGATGAATTTTTGGGGTTGGTGACAAATTGGTCATGGGAGTGAGATTTCATTATAAGTGGGCACAAATGGTTTTGGAGGAGTTTTATGGGCTCCAACGGGGATCACTTGCATCATTTCATCATCAGGATCAATTTCACACAACTTATTCTTGGTTTCGTTGCATTCCAACAATTTCCATGAAATGAGGTTATTATTGAGCATATCTAAATTAAAAATGCTTAAGGATTCATTTTGGGAGGAATATTTGATGAACCACCTTAATGTAATAGCTCGTTGGAATAGAATGAAGAGATTTATAAGAGGGGATGGTGAAAAGTGACTTTTAGTGGCGAGAGAGATCGTAGAGGCAGAACTACCTTTTTTCTTGATTAAAAGTGACTTTAATTAGTCACTCAATTAATTAAAAGGGGAAATGCTTAATTGAAGAAAAAGGTCATAAGGGAGCAAAGTGACTTAAATAAAATAAAATAAAAGTCACTAAAATAAAGTAAAGGGGAGAATCTTTTATAATGGGAATCAAATAATAAAATAAAATACCTCTAGAAGGTTGGAGAGGGGTCCATTTGATCTTTAAAAGGAAGGGAAGTTAATTATTTGGGACATCTTGGAGTTGTCATATTTCTTATTGGAGAGGTTTTGGGAACGTGGCTCCCAACTTTCCTAAGCCCTGGGACAAAAAATCTTGGGTTCCCTATTGCGAGTTGGACAGAAACCCAACCCACAGTTTAGGAGATTTCATCTAGAAATATCATAGAGCTTCAACGATGTTATTGGAGATCATATTTGGAGCATATCAGAGATTGGAGTGAGGATCATCCAGAATGGCATATTTTCCAGTTGCAGTTTTTTGTGGGAGGCCAACATCAAAATTACAAATTTTTTTTGGAGGTCATCTAAGTTATTCTTCAACTCAACTATTGATATTTGTATTGCCATGTAACCTTATTTAAATAAATAAAGAAAGTTGAGTTTGTTGTCATTTGAGTTTTTAGTATTTTATTAATTTCTCGGAATAATAACTCTTATGTAATTTTTGAATTTTAATTTAATGGTGTTTTTGGGTAAAATTCACGACATAATTTTTCTAAAGTAATTTCCGAAACATTTTATTTTATTTTATTTCGTGGAGAAAAATTCGTAATTTTCATTAATTTCAGAAAATTACATGTTGTAGATGCTAAAAGCATATGCGGAATTGTGGGAAAAGCCACTTACAAAACAATACTCCAAATGAAGTATCCAGAAAAGCCCTCAGACAGGGCAGCAAGTAAATGGGTATGTATACCCCAGCAAGTCTGCAGAAACAGTGCCCAAAAACAGACCTATAGAGGATACCCAAACCCATTACAAAAAACAACAAAATAAAAACTCATGAGGAGGGAAAACGAGAACAGTAAGCTCTATATCTGGCCGCCCAGACAAGTAGGAGAGGCACGAAATGAGGAAGAGAGCAGCCAGGGTAGCCACTCCTCCCCCGCCCCCTCAAACTCTTCTCCTGAATCAGATGAAAACAGAGGTAGAAACAAAACTGCCCCATATATCCTCAACAGCTTGCAGAAACCCCAGCGAACCCAGCCATGATGAAGTGGCACGAAACATTGCAGAGACAGTCACCTCTACATCCCAGTTCCCTCAATGCTCCAAATAACTGCAGTGGATAAGCCAGCGAGTAACCAAAAACAACACCATCTGCCACAACAAAGGAACCCATCCGGTACCAACCATAGCAGAGGCAAGTCCGGGGGCAGAGGTGGCTAGGGAAACCACCTCGCCCTCGTGTAGTGAAAACCTAAAGACCAAAAAATTCCCCGCTCCCACTCCGCAGCTCAGATCAGAAATTCCAAAGGCCTTCTCCTTGGCTTGTCCGCCAAAGTAGAACGACACAGAAGAGATTCAAGCTGTAGATCTTCGAAATCTACAAAACACAGACTTTCTTCTCAGCCTTCCGACTCTATACTCGATGCAAGTCGTCCCGGTACTCTTCCATTGTTCTCAGAGCCGAAGATGAGCGGTCCTCCAACCCGGGTTCTCAGAGCCGAAGAGGAGAAAAAGGACTTTAGTGCTACACTTGGTGAATGATTCTTTATTGCGTGTCATGAGGGTTCGGATTTGTGTTAATGGGGGAAGCGGGGCCAAAGGTGCAGCTCCACCTCAGGCTGTGCCGGAAACCTCAAAAATTTCGGCCAGGAACAAACCCTAGCACCTCCCGTGATATTACATATATAGATACCAATCTTAATTTAATCTATATGTGGAGATTGAATGTAATGCCTCCTCCCACATTTACCCGCTTTTACAAGCTCTCCATGATAAATGTGAGCTAAGTGCTACTACGAGATGAATTGACCTCCAAGTTCAAGTGATGGAAGTGGGGCATACAAACTGAAAGGTTTATGACATCCCCCAAGGACTACAAACCACTTAGGAGCCAGATAACAACCACATGTTATCAATCCCTGAGTTGGAACCCTTTTTCACTAAACTAACTCCATAACTACGCCCTTGACACATTGTGCATGCGGTTATGAGGCTATAACCACACTCATAAGCTTGCTTCCATGTAGTTATGACCCAAAAACTTCAATACTATGACAATGATTCCGAGATTTGAGCCACTTTTCTAGGCTATCCTCCAGACCAATACCCATAACTACCTATAACTTTCCAGAATCATAATTAGGATGATAAAAATGCCAACCCTTGAAAAGTCAAGCAAGAACTTGAACTAGGCATGCCTAATCCATTTGTCAAACATGAAAAACATATAAGCTATAGGTCATGAATGCATATATGATAATATACTCGTTTACTTCATATGAGAATCACCAAGAAGGCTCAATGCCATCTCAAGATAGTTGCAACAACGCTTGTTATCCCATGCATTCATCAACCATTAAATAAGCTATCAAATAATGAACAAGATCCATAAGTAGAGCACATCATAGAACCATACCCATAACCAGAATAGAAGTCATGACAAATCTGCAATAAAATCATCATAATAACAAGTACATGTGCTTATTAATTACATCAGAAGAATAACTCACATTAACTTATGCGAAATCCAACCAAATCAGGGACTTCTACGTACCACCCGCCCATAGATTGGGTTGAACACACTCTTTCTTTCAGCCAATCGCCACTGTGCCATATTTTAAGCATGAATGTGGGATCTCATGGGATAAACCAAGACATAACCAAACAAGGAATCCAGAGGTTAAACCACCTCCACCCTCAACCTACCATGATCTCACCTAAACTAGTCCTAATATCACGAACCCAAACCAAGCTTGGATGCCTCATAATTCCTTCACCATACCTTGAGGAATTTTCCTGTCTCCACCCACTTGTCGAGGGCTTCCTAGAGAAAACAATCTCCACCCCCAAACCTTGGTATTTTCCTGAGACCACCTCAACTAGTTCCAAAACCTTCCAGCAATCCAAATCTTAACCATGAATGAATCCCATCACACCATGACAATCCAGTAAATGGCAAGGCAAGGCTGGAACCACCATCAAACCAGGAAAAACCCATGCCAATGACAACAAATGAACCGAATAAACAAATGCATGTACCACTGATTCACATCCCAGAAAGGAAATCACACATGCAACCTATTACCTACAAGATATTCCTGTTAAAGTTTTTAATCCACCCTTCTCCTTGGTTTCCTTTGCTTGTCCTTTTCCTTCCTTGGCTTGCTTGCTTGCCTTTCTTGAAATCCACGTGAATCCTAAAGTGCTCCAAGAATGCTCTAAATTTGCAAGAATATGAGAGAATGAAAGGGGAGAGCCAAAAATGAACTAACAAATCTAGAATTGACAAAACCTGTGAATTGTTTGCTTGATGCCTTTTTATCACTGATGTCCCATTTTCTTCATTTCCTTCATTTTTCCTATAATTTCCCTGACATGTGTCTCTTCACCTTCATTTTCTCCTATTTTCCTTTATTTCATAATTAAATTTCAATTATTGCCTCGTTTCCTATTACAATGCCTTTGTTAATTTCCATAGCCATAATAAACCACAAGTGACACCCACTAAAGTGTTTTTCCCAACATTCAGCTTGGAATACCTGTCCCATGATCTTGTTCTTATTCTTTTGCATTTATTATCCTTTCTTACATGAACCTTTAATCTGTAGTTGTTACAAACCCCACCCCCTCGAGGAAAGACCATCCTCAGTGTTCTATGACAACTATGACCAACAAACCGCTAGAAATAAAACACATTGCCTATGGAACTTTATAACATAGCTTGATGCAGTATTTACAATGAAATCCTGCTAAAAGCAAAACAAACATACCACTTATTGGAGATTTATAACACAACTCATTGAGGTATGTACAACACACACACACACACACACACATACCAAAAACTCATTTCCTTGAACGTACAAATAATGAAGGAAACAAAGTTTGCATCTGATCAACCATCTCCCATGTAGCTTCAATGGGTCCAAAGTACTCCCACTACACTTTAACTTGCTCTATTGCTCAGTTCCAAAGCATGAGTTGTTTCCGCTACAATATGCATTAAGGCTCTAGCTTGAAATCTCCCTTTGGTTCCACTTGTAATACAAACCAATCAATCACATGATCAAAATTTTGCACACATCTCTTCAGCAATGAAACATGGAAAACATCATGGACTTTCATTGTTGGCGGCAGTGCAAGTCTGTAGGCCATTGGTCCAATACTTTCAAGGGTCTCAAAAAGCCCGCAATATCGAGGTATAAACTTGGAACATGACCTAATCCTCAAGGATCTCCTCTTGGGATTGATGTTCAAGTACACATGCTCCCCAACCTAAAACTCCTTGAATGCTCTGTGCTTATCTGCATAACTCTTCCACCTGTATTGCACTTCCTTCAAATTGCTTCTGATAACCTGCATCTCTTGTTCCATCTCAGCCAACATGTATGGTCCAATCAACACCCTGTTCACTGGATCACTCTAGCTAATGGGAGTATTACAACTCTGCCCATAAAGAGCCTCAAATGGACTCATAGTCAAGGATTCATGACACCCATTATTATCTGCAAACTCCACCAGTGGAAGATACTCCTCCCACTTCCTCTATTGATGCATGACATACATCCTCAACATATCCTTAAGAATCATGTTAACCTCTCTCTCTGTCCATCTATCCACAGATAATAAGTTGTACTTAAGGCTAACTCTATCCCCATGCTTGCAAACAACTCCTTCCAAAACTTGGAGGTGAAATTGGTATCTCTATTTGATATGATCTTCTTGGGAACACCATGAAACTTCACTATCTCCTTGATGAAGATCTGAGCTACCTCACTAGTTGAATTAGTAGACTTCACTGTAATGAAGTGAGCTACCTTACTTAACCTATTAACCACAACCATGATGGAATCATGCTGCTTCGATGCCCTTGGAAAACCTAGTCCATGGAAATGACCTCTAATTTCCATTATGGAATTGAAATAGGTTGTAACAAACCAACTGGATGCTTACACTCTACTTTCACCTGTTGATAGCGCAAACATCTAACAACAATCCCAACCACTTCCTTCTTCAAATTTAGCCAATGATAAAACTTCTTGATGGTTGTCAAAGTCTTCTTATATCCCGGGTGACTTAAATACGACTTGACATGAAACTCCCTAAAGATAAGCTTCTTGAGCTCATTGTTGTTCGACACATAAATTATGTTCCTAAATCTGACCAAGCCATCTACCATGAGGTGGTAATCCTCATCCTTATCACCTTCACCCTGTTGCTGCAATCTCTGCTTCAGTTGCTAGTACTTGTCATCATGTTGCCCTGCCTACAAGACCTGTTCCTAGAAACCTGTCCCATAAGGGATCACAACTAAAATATGATTTACTTGCTCTCTCCTATGGAGAGCATCTGCAACCCTGGTCTCCTTGCCTTTAATGTACCTGATCTCAAAGTTAAACTCGCTAAGGATAACTAACAATATAGCCTGCCTTGCATTCAAATTGGGTTGGTCAAACAAATACTTGAGTCCACTATGATCACTCATAAGAATAAACCTCCTGCCAAGAAGATAATGTCTCCACATCTGTTATGAAACGAGCTCAAGAAAAAGATAGAAAAGATAGATCAACGCCTTAGAATTCAGCCCCTTCGAGGGGGCAACCTCCTTTACATTACACAAATGAACAATTCTTGCATGATACAAATGACAAGACCTCCTTTCTATATATAGGAGTCTAAAGAGTCATCATATAATAAGAGCCGACATAAAAATAATAATGTGAGGGCACAATAATAACAATAGTGGGCTTCTATGGGTCACAATAGTAACAATATGAGGACTACATGGGTACAAAAATATAATAAGGGGGCTGTACTAATAACAATAAGGGGTTACACTAGTAGTATAGGGGCCTAACATGCCCCTATCCTTCAAAAAGTGTTGTCCTCAACGCTTGAGTAGTTCTTGATGCTTTTGTAGAATATTCTTGTCCTCCCATATGGAATCTTCAGCGGGTAAGTTCTTCCACTTGATGAGATACTCTGAAATTGATCGATTTCGTAGCTTTCGGGTTCTTGTTTCTGTGACTGCCCCAGGTTCCAATATGATTTTTCCTTCCTCTTCAATTTTTGGCAAAATGTTTTGAATTGGGATCTTTTGCAACTTTTGAATAAGTGGTGATACTTCTTCGCCCTTCTTCCATTCATCCCTTGCTTTATTTATCCAATCTAGTTGGGTAATAGAAATAGCACAAAACAATGCTTCCACATCCTCATCCTTTCTTGAGAGTGCATCTACAACAAAATTTTGCTTCCATTTTCTATAGATGATGTCAAAGTCATAACTCAACATATTTGTGACACCTTTTTTCTGTTCTTCTAAAGATAATAGTTGTTCTAAAAAGTATTTAAGGCTATCATGATCCATTTTTACCTTGAAGAGTCTTCCCGTTCGGTAAGGTTGCCATTTTTTAAGTGCATGTAGTATTGCCAACATTTCCTTCTCATAAATAGCTTGCTTGAGATGTAGCAGTAAAAATACCTAGTCACCTACATCAAGACATTTTTCACTATGATGTTGATCTACCTGTTGTTTCGTTTGATTTTGCACCAAAGTGGCATTATCCTTTAAAAGTTGGAGAACTTGTTGTTGATGCTCGATGTGATCTTTCATTGCTTGAACCTTTTTCTTCTTGATATGTCCTTC
>APFE031630389.1:10221-31861 GCA_000404065.3 Pinus taeda | reverse complement strand
TCCATCTTAGCTTCCATGCCATTCATCTTAGCTTCCACACCATTTATCTTAGCTTCTGTTAACTTTTGTGAGAGTGACATTTGTTGCACTTGTTCTTGTAATTTTGATATATCATGTAGCATTTCTTCTTCTTCTTCGTGAGTCATGCTAGAGCTTTTAGGTTCCTTACTAGGTGTTTGCATTTTCTTTCCTCAAGGCATCAATTACCGATAATAATGCTCTACTATGCCCTTTGAATTCCTTCAAAATATTTTTTCAAACCAAGCTTAAGCAAGAATTTAAAAGAATCTACACACCTTTTTTTCACTTTGTAGGAGCTCGATATTGCCTCTGATGTATCTCTGTACATTCAAATCATCCAGTTCTGAAATTGTGACATACAGTAGCCCCCTGTGTCCTCTTTCCAATGCCACTAGTCTGATCCAAATTGGATTCTCTGAGGAAGAGTTACGCGAAATCTCCCACAGTGACCTGCTTATAGACTAGTTCAGTAGAGCGAACTTGTAAGATGTGTCACGAGTCACTGTTCAACTTTTGGCTCTAAAAAACATATACAAGAAACTACAGTCCGTCCTCTTTCTGTACCTTCTTACGAAATTTCAATCCGATGCACAGAGAGAAAGTTATGACGATTTCCCCCGGTCACCTGTTTGGAATGTAATTCAGGAGTCTGCAAGAAGACCAACTTCCTCAGATCATATCTCCGCAAATATAGTGCGAAAAGTTCTGAAATTCAGACCTAAGATTTAGCGTGATTGCTTCTCAATTGGGTTTTTTTTAGCTTCGGAAACGCCGTAGAAAAAAAGTTATAGCGAAAATGCCACAATGACCTATTTGGAACAGCGAAACCCTAGAATCCAAAGCTCTGATACCAAATGTTATGAAACCAGCTCAGTCTCTTCGAGGGGGAAACCTCCTTTACATTACATAAATGCAAAATTCTTGGATGATACAAATGACAAGACCTCCTTTCTATATATAGGAGTCTAAGGAGTCATCATATAATCAGAGCCAACATAACAATAATAATGTAAGGGCACAAGAATAACAATAGTGGGCTTCTATGGGGCACAATAGTAACAATATGGGGACTACATGGGTACAAAAATATAATAAGGGGTCTGTACTACTAACAATAAGGGGTTACACTAGTAGTATAGGGGTCTAACAACATCTTCAAGGCATGAATGATAATTGCCAAGTCAAGATCATGAGTCACATAGTTTTGCTCGTGCTCATCTAACTTCCTTGACTCATAGTATACCACATGTCCTACCTGCATCAGGACTCGACCAAGTCCTTTCTTGCAAGCATCTGTACAAAGTACAAACTCCTTATTAGGGTCTATAATCTTCAATACTGGACCATTTGTAAGCAAATGTTTCAACTGCTCAAAACTAGTGGCACACTCCTCAATCCATTCAAACTTCTTTCCTTTTCTCTACAAATATGTAATAGGATAGGCAATCCTTGAGAACTTCACAATGAACCACCTGTAATAACCTGCTACTCCCATGAATGATCTGAAGTCATCCACATTCCTAGGAGTTGGTAACTCCGTGATAACTTTAATATTTTTTGGGTCCATTGATATCCCCTCCTTGGAAACAACATGTGCCAACTAATGAATCTGATTCTAAAAGAAACTGCATTTTTTGAGCTTGGCATACAACTGGTGCTCTCTCAACATTCTCAACACTATTTCCAGGTGTTATGCATGCTCCTCCTCATTCTTGGACTATATCAATATATCATCAATAATCACTATCACAAGCTTATCTAGATAAGGATGAAACACATTATTCATCAAACACATAAAGGTGGTTGGAGCATTAGTAAGACCAAAAGGAACCACCATAAACTCATAATGTGCACTTGATGATATCCTGATATTAGATCAATATTTGAGAATATCGTTTCTCCCTTCAATTGATCAAACAAGTCATCAATCTACGGAAATGGATATTTGTTCTTGATAGTCACCTTGTTCAACTATCGGTAATCAATACACAATCTGAGAGTATTGTCCTTCTTCTTTACAAACAATACCGATACACCCCAAGACAATACATTTGGTCTTATATATCCTTTATTGAGCATTTCCTTAAGCTGCAAACTCAATTCCACCAACTCTGGAGTGATCATCCTGTTAAGTGCCTTTGAAGCTGGTGCTGCTCCTAGTACAAACTCAATAGAGAAGTCCACTTCCCTATGAGGCGGTGACTCTAAAATTTCTGTAGGAAAAATAACCTACAATTTATGCAAAACAAGATACCTCTTCAAGACTTCATCATCCTCAAAATATTTCCCTTTGTCACTGGAAATATGCACTACAAAAAATAGACACCCCTCCTGTAATTGTGCTTAACTTGCAACCACTCATTGATGTAGGCTTCTTTCCTTGTAATATTCTCCTTTCCCCATCATCATCTAGGCACTCAATGGCCTTCTCATAGCAGTGTACCTTGGTCTTATGAGTGAACAACCAATCCATGCCCAATAGCATACTATACAATCCCAAAGGAAGCACATTTAGATGTGCTGATTTGGGCATACCATTTAGATCAAATGCACAAGATCTCACCCAATGATTAACTCTTTTCTTGGTCCCTATAGCGAACTGCACCAACCAAGACTCTACATGCACTCCTTTATTCAAGCCACACTTATCCACCAAGTCATGACTAACATAACTACAATTAGATTTAGGATCAATCAAAATGGAAACAACCCGATCACAGAGCTTACCTTCCATCTCAATAATGGATGCATGATAGTTTTCCTACCTATCATCAAGTGCTACATAGATTTGAGGTCTTCTCTACCCAACATCCCCAATTGTATGCACCTCCTGAGCACTGTAGATCTAAGTTATGTCACCCCGATCCAATGGAAAATCCTTCTTGCGATGGTCCTTGCCACAAATACAACAATGCAATGATTCTTTGGCACTACCTTTATTTTGCTGCTCTCCACACTAAGGTCCCTGTCCATTCTCAGTTGCATTAGACTTCTTGTAAGGAGCCACATTTTCTTTATCACCTCCATATTGAGGTCTTCCTCACTTTTGAGGCCATTTTCATTTAGTCTTCTCATTCCCTTTCCAATCACACTTAGGCTTAGTCTTGTGTTTCAACTGCTCATAAAAATTCTTCAATTTCTCAATGATCTGAAAATGGGGCACTTAGGCTTCTTGTCCAACTTACAAGAACCTCTCCCACTCCCAAAGCTTTAAATATTCCCAAGTCTTATTGATTAACCAATGCGGAATTAAAAGTGTGCTTGAAATAGGCGTATGCCTGTGTTTATTTTTTTTACTATTAAGTGATGTAATTACTGTTGCTTATGATGATATTTTAAATACAAAGAACAATAAATAATACAACAAGTAAAGCACACACATAACAACTATTTAAATAGGAGTTCACGCACAACTCTTGGGCTACGTCTCCGTGAGCTCTAGTTAATTCAACTAGGCTCTCTGGGATTATGGTGTAAGTCCTTTTTACAAGATCTTGGCTCAACTCCTACTATTTTAAATAGAAATAGTGGGTTTAGATACCATTTTATCCCCTGGCTCTGAAGCTCTCGGCTTTCTGGCTCTGGCTCTTGGCTCTGGCTCTGGCTCTCGGCTCTGACTCTGGCTCTGGCTCTTTGGCTCTAGCTCTGGTTCTGGCTCTTGGCTCTCGCTCTGGCTCTTCGGCTCTGGTTGTGGCTCGTGGCTCTCTGCTCTGGCTTCTTTGAGTGCCTCTATGAGTCGTTTGACCTCCAAGCAACTGCAACAACCTTCAACAACCAACAAAAACTCAAAAGCCCTCTGTCTTTGACATCCATGGCTTTTAAGCCAAATCAACGTTGTCTGTTTGTTTTCCCTTTCGGGCTGTCTATCTTCCAGTCACAGTCCGCTCAAGTCCCTTCTTTGAGCATTAGCAATCATTGCTAAACGCCCTCAGGGATGAATGCCACCTATTTTGTAACAGAAGGGTGCATCGACGCTTAAAATTACTTCAGAAACAGTCGTTCTCTGTTTACACAGAGAACGTTGTAAAACACGGGAAAATCCACAGAGAAAACTGTTCACTGGATTTGAAATTTTCATAATTGCGCTTCATATCCTATCGGGTCTACCTGAAATCGCTATCGCAAGTCGCTTTGGCCCTGTTCCAAGGTTTCCCTTTGTATTTTAAAATTACATTAAAAACATTGAAAATCTGGAAAATGGCCTTATGGCAGATTTCAAAATAAGATGCATTTGTGTTTCAGAAACCCTTTCGGGTTCGGTTTCATCGGATTAATGCTTCCCTTCACTTTTCATTTATTAAATGAAATACGTAAAAATACACATAAAACTTCCTTTTGACGGACTTCAAAATATATCAATTACCACCTATAATCCTATCAGGTTCGACTGTCGCAAACCATAGTGATATCGGCCCCGCTCCTTTGGGTAGCCTCGACGCGGTATTGCGATGTGACTTGTCGTAATTTCATATCACATAAGCTCGGGGTCTTTCCCATATGGTGTGGTCTATGTCAATGTTGATTGCGATCTGCCAATATCGACAATCACAGTATCACATCGCCCCAGTCCCATCGCATGTATGCCTCTGATATCTGCCGATTGCCACCGCTGATTGCGATTGCCGATCGGATCTGGACTGTTGATCGGCCAGATCTGATGGCTTCTGTGCAGATTTGGTTTAAGTCTTTGACAAGCTCGATTTCATGGTTTTCTTCATGTTTTTGGGTTTCGATAGTGTTATCCTTCAAGTCTAGAACTTCTCCTTTTGTGCTAGTTTTGAATATTTATGAGATTTTGAAAACTTGAAGATTTAGAGGGTTATACAGGATCCATTTTTGGATCACGCCTTCCCACTACGAGAACTTTTGGTCTCCAAAACACTGAAATACTGATCTGAACAGTAACTGAGAGTTACTCAACCTCTTCTTTCAGCCTCCCTACACTTGCCTTTGCATAGTGCCTCTGAGCCAAACTTTCTGACCACTTCCCTTCTTGGATGGGCTGGTCTTCCTAGGACGAATTGTCTTCCTCCTTGCTTTTCTGCAGAACTTCTGCTGAACTGGTCATAGAAGGTGGTTTGAACTTATTTTCCTTGATCATTGATTCAAGGTGGCTCAAACAAATGTGAAGTTCATCTACTCTACAAAACTTTCATTTGTACATGTTTGAATGGCTGCCAACAACAACTGTTAACAATAATAGGCATATAGACAACAACTGGATGGACTAACTCTTGCTTCAAAAAAAGAAACAGATTTCACACCTTGTGAACACCTCCATGTCTTGTATATGCATACAAATGATGGACTAGATAACAAGCCCGAAAAACATGCCTTTGAACAAATGACCCTTCAAGTCAATCATGTAGAAAAAGACCATTAGGACTCTTTTTCAAAAGATGAAACACTTCATCATTATCTCCATTTGGAGACCAAGTTAACTTCTTCCAAGTCAACATGGCATCACATGCATGTCAAAGCAATCAACCCTGCAAGTTAATTACAGATACATGTTCAAAAACAAGGAGATCATCAACATCCCCGTGTTCATGCATCTCATGCTCATGCATGCATTTCATCCTTCAACTTTCACTTAAGCAAACTGTACTTTCAAAGCTAAAATGAAATATAATGTAGATGCATTAATAGACATGCAATCTTAATCGAATAATAACTCTAACCTTTCCTTACCAATCCCTTCCAAAGGTACTACCTTTGTCTGCACATCAACATCATCACGTGAATCATTCTGGGACACATCATTCAAGGAATCTTCACTTCCATTTCTGCCATCTTCTCTTTCCACTTTCTTCAACTTTTGTGGAAGCATTGCTGGATTCAAAGTCCAACATTTTGCAGCAATATGTCCTTTCTTATGGCAGTAAGTGCACTGCATGTGCACCCTCTTGACAGCATGATTTGCCTTGTCCAATGGACCTTTGGCTTCTTGGTTCTTTTCCTTCAAAAGTTTCCTGTGTGTAGCGATTCTCTTCCAACATCTAGAAACATGATGGTTATCTAAACCACAAAAGGAACATGCAATATTTTTCCCATACATATGTGGAAATTTATCATGCTTTGCACAATCAAAAGGAAAATGTTTAGAACTAGGGTTATACCTTCCTCTTTCACCTTTATTGCCTTCATGAGGAGGTGAAGCAAATGAAGAAGTGGCTCCCTTTGGAACACCATCAATATCTTCAAGGCTGTTAGAGTCTCCCCAACTCTCTGGTTCAAGTGTGTGCCTCTGAACACCTATATCTTGCAATTGATGTTTCAAGCTATTGCATTCCTCCTGAATACAATCTTCACACTCTGTAATGCAACCCCTTCTTGGTGCTGTTTCAATGGCCTTCATGGCAACCTTGGAACTTTCTCCATAAGCTTTTCCATAGCCAAGAACCAAATACTTAGGCCTTTCCTCAATCATTATTAGCTCAACAATACCTTGTGCATGTCTACCCAAGCCTTTTCCTTCATAGCCCATCTTGGACATTAGCTTGGAACCTATGCCTTTGGTATGTTTTTCAAAAGAAGCAATATAAGTATTCTCAAAGGAATTTGAAGACAAACTGGAATGGTTTACCTCTTCTTCAAGCTGATACTTGACTAAGGCTTCTTGGGCAACAAAGAGCTGTGCTTCCAACTCATGCATCCTCTTTAGATTCATATTTGCAATATGAAGTTGCCTCTCCATTTCCTGCAGTCTGTCAGCAAGCAACTGCTTCTCTTCGTTCATGGAATTCAGCTGCTTTCTAAGCATGCTGCTCTTCCTTCCATCCTCATACATTTCTCTCACCATATCCATCACGGTGGACAATTATTGCTTCATGTCTTCATCAAAGAATCTTGTGCAGAGAGCAGAATCTGAGGACCCACTTGTAGAAGTTGTCATTATGTCAATGAACAAAAAAAATTCAACAAGATAAATAAAAAGCTTATTTAAGCAACCTCTTGCAACAAACCTCTTGTGCTTTGGATTGCCTTGAGGTCCTTTGGGATAAGAAGAGTGCCTTTAGCTCTCTTTCCTTCTTGTCCTTCCTGGATTGAGCTATCAACAACTTTCCCTTTACCTCTACAAACTCAGAAAATAGTTAGTCTGCAACACAAGCATACAATCAACCTTTGACTGTTTAAAAAACTTTTAGACAAGCAATCTTTGCTTTGTCAACCAAGCATTCTGATATAACTTTCTTTGAAGGTGAGGTCAATCAAATATCAGGCTCTGATACCACCTGATCTAAAATTGGGGCACTTAGGCTTCTTGTCCAACTTACAAGAACCTCTCCCACTCCCAAAGCTTTAAATATTCCCAAGTCTTATTGATTAACCAATGTGGAATTAAAAGTGTGCTTGAAATAGGTGTATGCTTGTGTTTATTATTTTTTACTGTTAAGTGTTGTAATTACTGTTGCTTATGCTGATATTTTAAATACAAAGAATAGTAAATAATGCAGTAAGTAAAGCACACACATAACAACAATTTAATTAGGAGTTCACCCACAACTCTTGGGCTACGTCTCCGTGAGCTCTAGTTAATTCAACTAGGCTCTCTGGGATTATGGTATAAGTCCATTTTACAAGCTCTTGGCTCAACTCCTGTTGTTTTACACAGAAACAATGGGTTCAGATACCATTCTATCCCCTAGCTCTGAAGCTCTTGGCTTTCTGGCTCTGGCTCTTGGCACTGACTTTGGCTTTGGCTCTGGCTCCAGTTCTGGCTCTCGGCTCTGGCTCTGGCTCTGGCTCTAGCTCTAGCTCTTCAGCTTAGCTCGTGGCTCTCTACTTTGGCTTCTCTAAGTGCCTCTGTGAGTCACCCGACCTCCAAGAAACTCCAACAACCTTCAACAACCAACAACAACTCAACAACCCTCTATCTTTGACATTCATGGCTTTTAAGCCAAATCGGCGTTGTCTGTTTGTTTTCCCTTTCGGGCTCTCTGTCTTACAGTCACAGTCCGCTCAAATCCCTTCTCTGAGCATTAGAAATCATTGCTAAATGCCCTCAAGGATGAATTCCACCTATTCTGTAACGGAAGGGTGCATCAACGCTTAAAATTCTTTCAGAAAAAGTTGTTCTTTGTTTACACAGAGAATGCTGTAAAACACGGGAAAATCTGCAGAGAAAACTGTTCATCGGATTTGAAATTTTCACAACTGTGATTCATATCCTATTGGGTTCACCTGAAATTGCTATCGCAAGTCGCTTCGGCCCTATTCCAAGGTTCCCCTTTGTATTTTAATATTACATTCAAAACATTGAAATCCGGAAAATGGCCTTATGGCAGATTTCAAGATAAGATGCATTTGCATTTTGGAAACCCTTTTGGGTTCGGTTTCATCAGATCGACGCTTCCCTTCGCTTTTCGTTTATTAAACGAAATACGTGAAAATACACATAAAACTGCTTTTTGACAGACTTCAAAATATATCAATTACCACCTATAACCCTATCAGGTCCGGCTGTTGCAAGCCATAGTGATATCAACCCTGCTCCTTTGGGTAGCCCCGACGCGATATTGCGATGCGACTTGTCGCAATCACATATCGCATAAGCCCAAGGTCTTTCCCATATGGTATGGTCTATGCCAATGCTGATTGTTATCCGCCGATATCGCTGATCGTAGTATTGCATCAGCCCAATCCCATCGCATGTATGCCTCTGATATCCGCCGACTGCCACCGCCGATTGCGATTTTTGATTGGATCTGGACCGTTGATCGGCTAGATCCGATGGATCCTGTGCAAATTTGGTTTAAGTCTCTAACAAGCTCGATTTCATGGTTTTCCTCATGTTTTTTGGGTTCCAATAGTGTTATCCTTCAAGTCTAGAACTTCTTCTTTTGCGTTAGTTTTGAATATTTATGAGATTTTGAAGACTTGAAGATTTAGAGAGTTATACAGGATCCATTTTTGGATCACCCGATGACTTCCTCCAATGCCCGAGGCTCATCATACTCAATCTGATCCTTGAATTCTAATGACATTGCATTGATGATCCTTTAGACCTTTGTCTTCTCATCCTTGAGATAAGGCACATACCTCAACAACTCCAAGAATTTGGCCGTGTATTCTTCATCTGTCATGGAACCCATCTTCAAATCATAGAACTCCTTGGCATTTTCATCATATGATCTCTTAGACAAGTACTTCTTCCGGAAGAGTCTTTTAAACTAATGCCAACTCTACTCTTCTACCTTGATGCCTAGGACACACTTCACATATTCCCAACAGATATTTGTTGTTCCCTTGAGACTAAAGATTGCTATCATGGCTTTCATCTTCTCTGAATAATCATGCAATTTGAAGAACTTCTTCATCCCAAGCAATCATGCCTCTATATCGTCTGATTTCTTCATCTCTCCATCAAATGTGGGAGGCTTGGATTTCTTGAACTCATTTGGAAAATACTTGCTTCTCACTCCTCTTATAAGGATGATGGCGGTGATAACAATGAGGTCTCTCTAAACCATAACTAGAATAGAACCCATAAGCACTGCCTCTCATGTTAGGTGTATCCAACCATATACCACTCTGACTGTATCATCTCTCTCCAACCCGTATCTTAATCGAGACTTGCTACCATATGCCCCATTAGTCATTTCCTCCTGTCCACGACTAATTCTTAGTTGTCATTGTCTCTACAAATCTAATAGCCTTTGAAGGCTCACTGCATTAACCTCGACTTGATTTTGTTGAGCTTTGGAAAACCTTTCCTATGTCTTAATCAACCTGTTATTATCTTCCTTGCAACTTCTGATTTTAGCCTTCAAACTTCTCTATGTACTTGCTAGATCAGGGGAATACTCATCTCCTTGTTGCTCAATTGATTTGTAAGGGGATTCATGGGAGATGTAATCGACCATTCTGCTCGTCATCTCTGATATTCTTCTTCCTGTAAGTATACCATGTTAGATAAACCAAATAGGAAACATGATCAAACCATACCTTAGTGACGTTCAAGGGAGGCTACCACATCTTCACAAATCAGTCCAAATCATCATGATACATATACATACATCATGACATCAACACATAAACATCATGCATGATAACACAATATGATAATAACAACCACATGCATGATAACCATAACCTCACAATGCATGTATAACAATATATATTTAGCCCATCCAGTCCAAATGTTTGAACCAAGAAGCTTTGATACCGCCCTATGGTATCAAATATAACCCAAAGATAATGAAACCCGCTCATTAATTACATTAGGAGAATAAATCACATTAAATTATGCAAAATCCAACCAAGTTAGGGACTTCCACATACCACCTGACCATAGATTTTGATGAACCAAATCTTTCTTTTAGCCAATCACCCTTGTGTCATATTCTAAGCATTAATGTGGGATCTCATGGAATAAACCAAGACATATCCAAAAATGGAATCCGTAGGTTAAACCACCTCCACCCTCAACCTACCGTGATCTCTCCTTAACCAGTCCCAACATCACGAAACCAAACCAAGCTTGGATGCCTCAGAATTCCTTCACCATACCTTGAGGAATTTTGTTGTCTCCACCCACCTATCGAGGGCTTCCCATAGAAAACCATCTCCATCCCCGACCCTTAGGATTTTCCTGAGACCACCTCACCCGGTTCCAAAACGTTTCGACAATCGAAAGCTCAACTAAGAATGAATCCAATCACACCATGGCTATCCAGGAAATGGCAAGACAAGGCTGAAAGCACTTTCAAACCAAGAAAAAACCATTCTAGTGACAACAAATGAACCAAATAAACAAATGCATGTATCATGCATTCACATCACAACAAGGAAATCACACATGCAACTTGTTACTTGCAAGATATTCATGTTGAAGTTGCTGATCCATCCTTCTCGTTGCTTTCCTTACTTTCCTTTGCTTTTCCTTTTCTTTCCTTTGCTTACTTTCTTGCCTTTCTCCAAATCCAAGTGAAAGCTGAAGTGCTCCAAGAATTCTCTAAGTGTGCAAGAGTATGAGAAAATGAATGGGGAGAGCCAAAACTGAACTGAATAAAGCTATAACTGACAAAAGATGTGAATTGTTTCTATGATGCCTTTTTATCATTGATGTCCTCTTTTCTTCATTTTCCTTCATTTTCCCTCTAATTTCCCTTGCATGCAAATTTGTGTCTCTTCGCATTCCTTTTCTCCTATTTTCCTTTATTTTCATAATTAAATGAAGATTATTGCCTCTTTGCCTTTTCCAATGCCTTTGGAAATTTCCATAGCCACAATAAACCACAAGTGATTCCCACTAAAGTGTTTTTCCCAGCATTCAACTGGGAATACATGTCCCATGACCTTAGTCTTATTCTTTTGCCTTTATTATCCTTTATTACACAAAACTTTAATCAAGGGTTGTTATGATGAAATTTTTGGGAAGTTGACCTCCATCCCTATTAACATGCTATACAAATCCAAATCCTCTTTTTGGTGTGTTTCATCCATCATAAATAAAGTGTCCTACAAACAATAAATGCATAAGAAACAATGTTCTTCCCATTTTTATACCATTGATCCTCCTTGTTCTTTTTGCATCCATTATTGTTGTAATTATTTATTTAGGAATGACAAGAATATGATAGAAGGGAAACCCTTGCCTCAACACTTTCAAAGGAGAGAAAAAACTTGAGATGGAACAATTGATTAGAATTGCACATCAGACATAAGTTAAGCATCATGCAATCAACTAGAAATAATTTAAAACTAATATGCAACAACCTCAACCACAAAGACAACCAACTAGATCTACTATAAACCTTTGAGAGGTATATTTTTTAAAACCATTATAGGCATCCTATTTATTTCAATGGAGTAAAGCCCTTCATGAGCCACCCTAATTGCATCCTAAATTTTCCTTCCACTTAACAAAAGAAATTATTCTTGAGAAATATTTTATGAGAATATTTTATTTACGTTGGACCTATGATATTTTCTACCGTCCTTGTTAATTTGGCAGCTCAGTGATAAATTCCAATTATGGGACTAGGTTCCTCTTTTCGAGAGGACCAACTTTGTTTATTGAAGCACTCAATTTGTACAGGGGAGTGTATTTTTGAATTAAAGCCCACATGCACAAAAGGACAGGTTGGCCCAAAAGAGAAATTGGATACTCATCGGTGGCTATAAATACAAGTCAAATGACCCTCATTTATACCTCATCATGATCATTCTTCTTTCTTTGGGTTTGGTTCGCACAGGTGCAAGGCTAGGTCGCGGAGATTGGTTCATATAGGTACGAGATTGCAGGGTCTGAAGCTCACACATGTGTTTAGGGTTTTGTTTCTCGCCGTAGGCCTGCTTAAGGAAATTTCTAGTCGTAACCACAGACACACAGAGTCATGCATGCAGTTGGAGGGTTTCAACTGCACACACATCACTCCCTACATGCAATTGGAAGCTAGGGTCTGAGCTTTACAGTTGATCGAAGATTTTGTTAGTTGACCGTAGAGTTTGACAGTTGACTATAGACAATGATAGCTGACCAAAAACTTCTAAATCAATGTTTTTATTATTAGCATTGTTTGGTTCATCTCATCGATGTTGTTTAGTTGATTTTGTTGGATAGGATTATGGTTGAAGATATGGATCATTGTACTCTCTCTTGTCAAATCATTCAATAAGAATCTAATAAGAAAAGAAGAATTTGAAAGGGTTTTCCCCATAGTGGGTTTTTTCCTTGGTCTCCGACTAATCCTAGTGTCTCTATGTGTGAATGCTTTTCTTCTATTGTTCCTTTATGTTCTGTTGCATTGATGATGATATTGTTCTTACTATATAATTGCATATGTTTATAAATAATATGTTAAATATGAATAATGTTATGAGTTGTGGGGTGAATTCAATATGTAAATGAAGAAATGCAATTATCTAAAGAAAAGAACAATATAACCCTAAGAAAAATTAACATGGTATCAGAGCTGGGCTAGAGAAAATTCATTGAGATCGCGAGAAGACACCTTTCATGGAAGTAAGAAAAGATGGAGGAGACCTAAAATAATACTAGGGTTTGAAGGAAACCCTAGGAAATATGGTTGTTAGGGTTTGATGGATATTATGAGTTTAGGGTCTGGAAGAAACCATGACTTATGACAAATATTTGAGATATGCAACCTAGAGACCCTAGCATGACCAATGTGCAGATGTTCTAGAACTTGTGACAGATTTTATGTAGCCCTAGATGGGATAGTCTCAATTAGGCTTGGTTGTTGATGAAGTTGGTTGAAATATTGAAGGCAAGAATGTTATATGGACAACAGACTATCATGACTCGTTAAGGCTGGTTAAAGAGGGAGATGATCATCTCCCATTGATGATAAGTACTTTTTTTTTTTTTTTTTTTTTTTTTTTTTTTTTTATTTTATTTAATTTATTTATTTATTTATTTATTTATTTATGTTACTTCCTTACATCTTTACTTTTGTTTAGATTTACTGACGTGATCATTGATCATACTTCCTGCATGTATAGTTGAGTAGTTTGATACTTCTAATCTCTTGATGAGATGTGATAGGTGGATCCTTCTTGAGGATCATTCGAGGTACAACAAAAGAAAACTAGTGCAGGAAGAGAAGAGCTAGTGCTGGAAAAGGAAAGAGGCACCTAATGAAAATTTGACAAAGAGGTCTAGCTGCCAATATCAAATACGAAGGTGCACAAGTATCTGAATACTACAAGGTATGTATCGTGTATTGTTTCAATGTCATGATTTAGCTGCAATATTAGATGACTAGGTAAGCACTAAGGTACGATGGGAATATCACCTTCATGAATGACATATATGCATATGAAAATAAGTTTGATTCATGGTACTCGTGATGACATGGTGCACTTGGTATTGGATAAGTATCTTACATTCTATTAAGTCATGGTAAAGCTACTTATAAACATTGATTTTTGATATATTGGTATACTTGATATTTTGCAAATCATCTCACATTTTAAGACATGATGAATTTCCTAGATGCATTGTTTGTGATATATTGTGACTTGATACTGCTTGTGGTAAGCATGATAACCTTGATGATAAAAGTGTAACGATAAGATTGATATTCAATACCTTCTTGTTAGGTTTTGATAAACTTAATAAATTTTACAATGAGGTAAAGCTGGATGCCTTGTCTTGATGGTTGGATAATATGATAAATAAGTGATGTTTTGATCATGATTCTTGAAGTATACTCCTATCAATTGTTATAGTTATTTGACTCTAACCGTTGATGAAAGTTTGATGTCATGTTCATATGTGGTGATGAAGTAGCTGACTAACATGTTATGACCATGATGAATATATGTTTTAGAACCTGATATAGTTTGATTTCCTTATCGAACAATTATTTTGATGCATGATGGTATTATGATAGAAAATTGATGTTTTGAATAATGATGAATGAAGTGGCTTCCCATTCAGAGGGAGAAAGTATCCATAAGATCCCTACTCCTATTATCATTTGCATTAAATGTATAGAAGATTCTTTGTTGTTGAAGTAAGATTTTTGACATGAATAGTCAAATTTCTGATGTTGTTAGTCTGCAAAAAGTTTTGGTCTGAGAAGAGGAGGTTTCTTCTAGTCTAAGCCCCAACTGCTAGTAGAAAATCTTAAGAGTGCAGTTATAGGCCTCCCAACCACACGTAAGAAGGCATATGGGTGTGATTGTGCTTGTAGGATACAAAAACTAAATCCCTATGCATAAAAAAGGGAACACACATGGAGTATGACAGTCCTTCGGATATGGAGTAGACAATAGAAAGTTATATGAGCAAGAAAGTTTGAATGTTTGACTTACTATAAATAATGTGAATGTATTGACTAAACTTGTGTTTGTAGGGGGCCAGAAGATGCATATTAGTATGTTATTTTGATTTGATCATTGAAGCTAGTATATGACAATATTTTAGAACAATTGCAAAGGTGTGACAAGATTTGGCTTATTGGTATAGATAAGCAATACTAAAGTTTTGATATGATGTTTTATAGTTCATAGATATATTTTGGCTAATGGATTGTTTGATTTCACCACGATAACAAATTAAGGTATTGCTTTGGTAACTGATAATTTGCCTTGATGGCAGTGTGATGTGGGCATTGCGACTTTCAACGACTAATATTGGTATTCAATAGTGACTATGTATTGTCATCATTGTCTTTGACACATTGGTTGAATTATAAACAATTTTGATTTAGTATGTAGTAATCTCACAATGAATGCATGAAACTTATATGACTTATCTTTGATGTATGCATTTGCATCTAGTGACATAAATTATTTATATCATGAGGATGACGCAATGGAGTTTGATAATGCTTAATGACAATTTGTTAACATGAATAGATAAGGTTGGAACTTGGTACTTCGATGTGATCTCTATGTGGGGACTTGGATTAAAAAGTTTAACAATGATACTAGCAGGAACTTTTATGTCTTGGATATAGGTTTTAATTTGGAATCTAGGGCTTGATAAGTTGACTTGGTTGATTTGATTGCACAATTTTAATTTGTGTGAGGATTACTATATAAGTATAATGTTTATAGATAGCATTGTATGGTTTGAAGCACGCTTCCCGAGCTTGGTATGTCCGCATTGATAGCTACTTGGTAAACCTAGGAAGATGTGTCAATCCGACTTTCTACTTCAAAATGGTCCAAGGTATGACTTTGATTTTTGTTTTATATACTAATGGTCTATTCTTGACAGGAAATGGGCCACTGATAATCAAAGGAAGAGGGAGATGGCCTTTAAAGTTTGAAATGAAGAACTTGAAATTTTGAATGCAAATCCTTGGACACCGTGATGGAATTGAAGAAGTTATGCAAAGTTATTGTCGGACCAGAATTGGCAACTGATAGGTGATTGAAGCATTGATGCTCCTTGTAACATCCATCTAGATATATGTTTTTTCAAAGAACAACTCGAGTCAATTTATGATTAATTCACTTCATACACATTGGGTTGTCGATAAGCACTTTTTGAGATATTTGCATGGGACGATCAATTTTTGGTTTGAGATATTCTTCTAATGATATATGAATGCATGGATGCACTTATTATTTTTGGTATCGTTATTGATGAGATGATCACATTTAGGTGTTGCTTTAGTATGAGATTTTCCATGATATTTTGGATGAGAAGTCTGTAAACATGGCTGAGGTTAAGTACATTATTGCTAGCATGGCTAGATGTGGGGTAGTTTGGTTGAGGAAGCTCTTTGGAGATTTGTTTGAGAATTGATGGCTTATAGGGGCCTGACCTAGGTTCAAAGATGACTTAGCCAAACAAATCCTGGTACTACTGGCCCTTTTGGCAACAGTCCGCGGAGCGTCAACTGATGTCTCACCCGAAGTAGTATGGGAGGGTGCTAGAACCAGGTTTCCGCACCCTAGAGATGTCTAATGGTTTTTCGGTGGTCCGCGATTTGACCCTGTGTGCACGTCGCTATGGGCACCTATCAGTACCTCGCAGCCTGCAATGTTGCCTTCACGCATCCCTTCTTGAGGCACGATCCGTGTTATTACCCAAGTTCCTTAATATTAACCCAATATTATTCGATTAATTAACTTATTTGTAGGAGCTCAATTATACTTAACAATGTTCATATAAGTGTGCACAATAAACAAAACAGTATAAATGCATAGAAAGTAATACAAAAGCAGATACACAATATTTGGGATCAAACTTCTCTTTATTCTTCTTCTTCTTCGGTTACAGACTTGACTCCGCCCTGCGCACTCAGCTACAAAGCCTATTCCTACTACTACGACCCAAGACACTTAGACCTTTTCTCTATGCTCACTATCTTCTAGACTCCATCCATGTTCATCTATCTATCATTAATTCCCTTTACAACTTAGAGCCTCGCTCTATTTATATAATCTCATGGTCTGCGGACCATGGGTAGGCTGACATTACATTAAAAAACTTAGGGCAGACAACCCTATGACTCAACATACATTTCACACTCCGCGCCCTCAATTTGTGGAGTCTTACAACATTATTTGACTCAAACTTGGGCTTTGAGGCCCAAAACATGCTGTGGGGGGATTCCATGCCCAACAGGCCCCCAACACAAACATCATGACTCGCCCTTGAGTCACTTTGTCGACGCAGCGATCTTGGCGCAGAGTCCCTCCAATTGGTCCCGAACGGCCTGAATGTCTGCAACGCACTATGTTTCTTCCTATTGCATTCTTGCTTCTGAACCCTCTATGTTTAAATTGTGTGCTTACCTCTGCACCGACATCTACTGCATATGTTTATAGTCTCGCGCCCTTGTCCTTCTCCTTGGGTTGTGAAGACTGTGCTTTGGCTGGTTAGTCAGATAGTCGACCCACCCGTATAGGGCTTCAAGCGACTGCCGTTTACTTTGCTTGGGAATGGTTCTCCATTTTGTTTGACAAGCTAGACTGTGCCTCCATCTGTGACCTCCTTAATCACGTATGGTCCCAGCCAATGCATTTTGAATTTTCCTGGAAATTTTTTAAACTTACTGTCATACAGCAGCACTAAGTCATTTACCTTGAAGGTGCGCAACTTGATATGGCAGTTGTGCCAGGCCTTTTCATGCTACTTTTGTACCCGCTGATGAAATCTAGCTAGAATTTGTTCTTCCTCGAGTTCTTCTAATTGTGCGAGCCTTGCTTCCAAAGCTTTGCGGTCCGTCATGCCTGTGAGCATTGCTATTTGCAGACTAGGTACGATGTATTCCATCGGCATGATAACTTCCGTGCCATAGACTAACGGGAAAGGTGTCTATCATGTCAATTTATTGCACGTTGTCCTGTAAGCCCATAATACGACAGGTATGCACAGGTCCCATTCATTTCATTGTGCATTGCACACTTTGGTCAGTGCCGTCTCCAGTATTTTGTTGAATGCCTCTACTATCCCATTAGCTTGTGGGTGGTACAATGTACTTTTCTGATGATATACCTAAAATTATCTTGTGAGCGCGCTGATGGTTTCATTTAGGAAATGTGTTCCATGATCACTCATTAAGATTTTCGAACAACCAAATCGGGTCAACACATTTTCGAACAAAAACTTCACAGCCGTAGCGGCCGTGCAGTCTTTGACCGGCTGCGCTTCCGCCCATTGTGTCAGGTACTCTGTCGCGGTAATGATGTAGCGCACACTAGACTTTCCCTGAGGTTTGATTGGTCCTACAAAGTCAATTGCCCATTTTCCGAATGGATGCAATGTCATTTGTGGATTTAAGGGCATCTCGTCCCTCCGTGATGGTTTTCCAGTCCTTTGACATATATTGCAGGCCTTACAGTGCGCTTTCGAATCCTGGTGCAGGGTTGGCCACCATAACCCTGCGCGAAGAATCTTCTGTGTGGTTGCACGTCCTACATAGTGTTCTCCTGTAGTTCCCCCATGTGCTTCTACAAGGATATGATCTCATTCAAATTCAGGTACGTATCTTCGCAATATCTCATCATTGCCCATTTTGTATAGGTGCCCCGCGATGACAAAAAATTCCACCGCCCGCACCACAATTCCGTTTTCTGTTGGACTGAGTAATCCTTCGGCACAGTCTTTGTTGTCAAAAAATGGACTATATCTTCGAAGTGTCTATCTGCGACGTGCACTGCAAAGAGCTGTGCATTAGGTAGTCCCTCCTCCAAATTCATTGGTTCCTCGCCCGTCTCAATTCGTGACAAGTGATCTGGTCCTGCGTTCAGGCATCTTGACTTGACTAGGACCCCAAAATCATATTCTTGGAAAAGTAAGAGCCATCTTCATATGCGCACCCCAACATAGGCTTATTCACCAGGTATTTCAACGTGGAATGGTCGGTATACATATTGAAATGTCCTCCAAGTAAATAGTGTCGGTATTTTTGGAGTGCGTACATTAGTGCTAACCCATCACACTCAGTGGTGGAATAGTTCTTTTCTTCTTTGGACAATCTCCAACTTGCAAACGCGATCGGGTGATCCACACCCTCCGCGCCCTCCTGTGTGAGTACGGCTCCTAGTGCAATACACTACGCATCAACATGTACATGAAATTCCACATCCCTTTTTGGGAAGACCAGGATTGGAGTGGAGGCCAGTTTCCCCTTCAGGACATCCAAACTCTTCATGCAATCATCTTTCCAGCAATATGTAACACCCTTTTTCAATAGCTTTTCCATCGACGCTATTATTTGGGCATAACCTTTAATGAACTTCCTATAGTATTCGGTGTGTCCCAAAGTAGCGCGCAGTTGTTTAACACTTCGTAGTGATTCCAAATTTAGAATAACAAAAATCCTTGTGGGTTCCACCATCAGTCTTTGTTTGTAGACCACATGTCCCAACAATTTTCCAAAGGGAATTAGGAATGTGCCCTTCTTAAGGTTGAGAGCAATCTGGTGTCAGGGACAAGTATCCAACATCAAGCGTAAGCTTGCTACATGGTAATTTACTAATCCAAAGACAGTCCAATCATCCAGATAGACCTCCAAGAGCTTGTGGATGTATTCTCTGAATGTAGCCACCACGATGTGCGAAAAGATGCCTGGCGCATTATTCAGTCCAAACGGCATAACGGTGTATTGAAAGCAACCCCATTCTGTTGCGAAGGTCGTTTGCTCCTGTCTTCTGGCGCGATCTTGATCTGATGGTACCTTGAGAACCCATCCATGAATGAGTATGCTTCCTAACCGCCAAATTTCTCCAGTACTTCATCTGTGAAAGGTGTCGGGAATGGATCGTGTACACAGGCATCGTTCAACTTCCTAAGGTCCATGCATATTCTTATTTTTCCCTTCTGCTTTTTCTCCTGTACTACCATAGGACTCACCCAGTCGGATTCTTCTACTGGCTCAATAATTCTGGCTGCGAGCATTTCGTCTAATTCTTCGCGGACCTTTTATTTATATTTCGGATTCAAGCGGTAAGGCCGCTGCTTAACTGGCTTCAAGTCAGGTGTCAGGGTGATCTTCATCATCCCTAAGTCACCAACGATCCCTTTTAAGTCCATAACTTTGGTCGGGAACAAGTCCTGGTATTCACGGAGTAACTCAACGACCTTATCCACCATGACATCGTCCCAATAGTCCCCAAGCATTGTGTACTTTAGCTCGACCTCCGTTCCAATGTTTAACTGCATGGTTTTTAGCTGTGCAGTGATGTCGGGATCCTTAATTGATGGGCCTTGAATCTCATGACAACCTTTTGTTTTTGGAACGTTAATATTTCATGGGTCCTCATCATCCTCCTCAACATTTACATTGTAACACTCTAGCACGCAACTCAGTTGTGTTGCCCATTCTGGCTGAAGTATTCCATTGGCTCCTGGGGTTTTTTGAAGATAACTGCTTTTACTGCATGTAGCGCATCGTCATTAGTATCCCACCAACGATATTCAAACGTGAAAGTTAATAGAAATCCCTCGTGCAATACATCCCATTTTCTCGTACCATGGCGGAGCTCTATCTCAGTATACCAATTCATGGGTATGACATCCAGGGTATGATAGAATAAATGTACCCATTCAGGCTGTGGCTCTTCCCCGTAGACCTTGGTCCATTTCACGAGGTGTGTACGTGGATCATCCCGTCCATCATATTTGTCTACTAGCCGTATCTGCGGTTTCCCAAATCGTAGGCACATCATTCTTCTGCATCCGCGCTAGTCCTCAAAACTTCCCTGAAGTGTACCCCACCACCTTGTGGGCATCGCACACAGTGCCCATTTCAGAGCATCGAACCGCTGTTGTTTTGGTACTGCACATTCAAATTTGTTCAGGAATTCATCCACCACTGTCAACCGGTCATACATAGGCAGGTCCCTGGCCTCTGTTGTCACGTAGCGTAGTGATCTAACCATCATGTTGTAATTAAGCATTGTTACTTCGTGCAACTGATTCTGTCAGTGCTCTATTTCTTCGTCTGAATCCGAAGTGCAGGAGCTTTCGCGCTCCCATAAAATCCTACCATCTCTAGTCGGGTTTACCCAATCTTGTTCTCGTGCGGTTATCTTGTAGATGCAATCAAGATCATCATCACTATCATCGTTGCGCACCGGACCATTGCATCGTGCTCCTTCGGCTGGATCTAGTGGTACTCTTACGCGTAGTGACTTGTTCTCAAAAATCATTTTGCGCTTCTTTAAATTTATGACTCCGTTCATATTCGTGGCCTAGTCTATTCCTAGTAGCGTGGGATAGGGATTGTTGTCATCGACAATCTCTATCACTTCAAAATTCGCCTGTGCGCTTGTTTGGTCAATTTAGTGTGTTCTAAATTGCTATATAAATGGTCAATCCGGGAGTCGTACACTGTTGAAGTGAAGTGCACTATCTATGCAAGATAACCATTTTCTTATTTCTTTGTTGTTTTTAGTTTTTTGGTTTGTTTTTGGATTTATCTTCTTGTTGATTCCCTAATGTGAGATGGTGATTCTAGTAATCGAGTATGGACAAATGTATTCAATGTTCCAAAGGTGTTCAAACTTTACAATGATGAAATCAAGATGTGCCTAGATTCTAATTAAGAAAATAGTGAACTATGACTATGGAACCCAGTATCCTTGCTGCTGTTATAAAGAAAAGAAAAGACTGAACTCAAAGCAATTTAAAGACTGTAAGCAAAGTAAACTAATCATATCACATCAACTCATTTTTGACCCC
>APFE031630389.1:0-10201 GCA_000404065.3 Pinus taeda | reverse complement strand
AATCCCTCATCATTTGGTAACTGAAGAATGATATGAATAGTCTAATCACTAACTTGCAGAAAAGTAAATGAACAAAGCAAAACTAAAGAAATAAGCAGTGCTGGAATTAAAACCAATAAAACAAATCAGCAGTAGGACAAGATAATCCCATCATGTCATTAGTCATCAAAAATTATATGCACTGCCCGGGCTTGCTATTAGAACCTGAAATGCAAACATTGATCAGTTGACAATCAATTAAAAGCATAAAAGAACTTATGAACAACAAACAACATGAATACCATGAGCAAGTTAATATATGCAGCAAGTATCTATGGTATCAAGAGCGTAAAATGAAGAAAAATATAAAACTATACATCAACTACAGGACCTTGGTGTATAGGGGCCCTCTGCACCCTCGGTCAATTAGAACCAATCACGAAATTGAACGCAAAATCAGTGTCTTCTCATATATTGCAAATAAGTTATGAAATAGAGACTAAGTCTCGGCTCAAAGGTTCGTACAACAGTCAAGTTTACACACAACAACTACTAGCCTATACGCATATGAAGATGCGTTATTTATAGCAGAAAATACATAACTAATTAACACGGTCTGCGCTGATAGATAAGCACGTAAAAGACCAGAATCAGAATTATAGCAGCATGGTAGCCGTGGGCAGTAAATCCAAGAGATGGTTTGTTGGATTTGGTCCCTGAGCAGTCCCTAGGTGTTAACACACCTCCTAAAACTCAGGACCTTGCCACGCAATCCTCCTCGTGCTGAAAACAGAGTCATGCCACCGCTTAACTCCTTGTATTGACCACCGTTTGACTAGCCTTGACCGCGGGCTTCTGTGGATGATTTGGCTGAACCAAGGGGACACATTCCATGTCCACGTCCTTTGTAGCTTGCCCATGTGGCTAAGTTCTTCAATAGACACCTATAGCATATAGTTTAACAAAAAGTTTGTGGAAACTGATTCTGGCTGCGGAAAGTGACAGCTTCCGCAGCTGGTTGAACAAAAATCTAAACCAAATAGTAGTCACAAAACATAGTTAGGAAACCATTTATATACTCATTTTAAACTATTATGCAATGATTTGATAGCTTAGAGGTTCAGGTAACTGGAGAAAAAGGATAAAAAGGGATGTAGGGAAGGTGTAAGTTTGGGACTCAACAGCGCTCGCACCTTTAATATCCATCGTCACCCCTTGTAATCTTCCCATGGGTAAGATCTTCTGTTGGTTCACCATTCACAACTGAATCAGAGACCATTGTAGTGCGGGTCTGCCCATGCGTTCCCATTTTTGTTTCAAAAGTACATTCGCGTCCGATCCGAGATCCAGGATTACCTGATCCTTTTCATACTCGTCAATTTGCGCAATCAACCTCATTTCCCTTCCTGTGCGCAATGCATGCTTTCCAAGTTTCCGAACCACCCGCGGTTCTCCTAACCTCGCGCACCTAGTGATAAGTTCCCGTAGTCCTTTTACTACTTTGCTGTCGCGTAGCAGTTTCATGCATGTCTCTAGAAAGGTAGTGAGCATTGAAGGATTCATCCCTGGTTCTAGTTGATCCTTAGTACCTGAAGTGGATTCCTCCATGAAGTTCTTCTTAGCTTCCATGAATGTCTCCTTCGCACGTTCTAAATCAAATGCGGGTTCCTTTGTAGGAGCCTTGCGAACCCACGCACTTTCTTCTAACGGATTACCTTTGTCATTGCTAGTGGTCACACCACTCCTGAGCACTATGTTTACATTCGGGTCTTCTTCGCAGATCAAACCTCATCATCTGTAAATTTTGAGTCGGAGGAGGTTGGAGTACCCATTTTTCGCACAGCCTCGCTATCAATGCAGGGCAGTCTTCTGCCTCATGATCAAACTAAGTACAATACAAACATGATGTCCTTGTTGGGTTTGTACAATTGCAGGCATAATGTCGTGGCCCCCCGCAATTGTAAAAAATTAGTTGTCCGTGACCCCTTTCTGGTCCCATTCCACCTTGACCTCGTTTGCACCCCTGAAATTCAGCGTGCACCATTCCTATATTTGGGTCGAGGGCTCGCGTTTTGGTTTGCACCCTATAGACAGGAGTCTGATCCATCACTAGTTCGTAGCTTCTGCAGGTGCATTCATCATGGCCTACCGACCTGCAGAAATTAGAAACCAATTGCTGGGACATCTGCGTGTACTTCTACAATAGATGACAATTATCCATAGTGTGTTTTCCTCCTATCTGATAGATTGCGCACCATAGTGCAGGCGCTGTGCTTGGTCCTGCTTGTGCCTCAGGTCTTAATGGCATCGACCGTCCTCCTGCCAAGTAATTTGCGAACACTAGACAATGGTCCTTGTCATGCCCCTGGCCTTTGAATTTTATGCACCATACCTCCTCGGGTGCCTCTAGTCGAGGTGTCTTGTCTTGTTTCAAACTCTACATCTCTAGACACAAATTTTGTAGTTGCACGTGGATTTTTTGGACTCCCATATTGGGGTCTTGTATAGGGGTATCATGCAATCTCATTTCCATCTCCAAAGCTTCGGCCTGGGTGGAAAGATTTTGTTGTGACAGTGCCGTCCTTAAATGCGATGTCAGTGACGCTGAAAACCATGTGCGGTGCTGTCCATCTGTCAAAGTCATGTTGGCTTTGGGAATCATACACTTCAGTCTTTGGTCTAGATCCCAGGGGGTCTCACCCAGGAGCATCATGATCTCCTTAAACCTGATAATTGATTGTGTCTCCGATTTTGGCCTGCTAAATTCCCTGTTTAGCACAGTCTGGATTTATGCGATTACTATGTTTGGATGGTCATTAGAATGCTTAATGTACCATGTTAAGGTGTGATCCTGCAAAGAACTTACCAACGTAGCCTTCTTGATATTGTCATCCACAACTCCTTGTGCTTCCCATACCATTCTTACCACGAACCAGAATTGGTCCGGATCTTCATTTCCTACTCCTTTGAATACCGGTAGTTTGATCGCACTTGCCATACTGAATTTTGGTGGTGGTGAAGGTGGGGTGGGTAGAGATGGAGGTGAGGAGGGTGAGATGGGTGGTGGTGTAGGTGGAGGTGGTAAGCGCGGAATTTGCTGCCTTATCAGACTGACCATGCTTCTCGGAGAAACTTTCGTGACCTCTTCCTTGCTTTCTCACGAGGGTGAAATTAAGGGACTTGTTTCTAATTCTTCGCTACCTTCGCTTATGTAGATCTTCCCACTTCACGTAGTCTCGAACATTAATTTATTCACATAACCCGCTTTTCACCCAATAGCATCTTAATCCAAGTGTTCAAAGATTTAATATACTTACCTCATGGTCCCTTGAGGAAGCTTCGCTCCGCCTCACTATAGATGACGGTCGTATCTACCGCGAGCTCAGTGATAAATCCTCCTATAATTCAATCGAGCCAATGGTCCACAGCTTGGGCGATCTTATCTCTTGACGCTTCTAGTTTGCGAACTAATTCCAGAGTCCACTTGATTGGTTTGTCGAGCCTACACCTTCCCTGATTGTCTGCTAACTTCGCGATCCACTCATACAACTCAGAAGGAAAGGATGCAAAGACAATTTCGTGGATTTCCGTATATAAGTAGCGCTCCAACCACTGTTCCTTAGATACTCGCGGATCCCTGTTTTCCTGCACTCGCGAACTCGTGAATCTTCTTGTTCAACCACCCTTCAATTTCTTTCTTTGTTGGATTCCAGTGACACGACATCAGAAATCCCTTATGCAGATCCTTGTCCCGACAACAGAACCATTTGTTTCCTTATAGGGGCTTGATCCAAGTTCAGAGATGATTTAGCCAAACAAATCCCGATACTACTGCCCCTTTCGGCAATAGTCCGTGGAGCGTGGACTATGGTTTCACCCGAAGTAGTATGGGAGGGTCCTAGAACCAGGTTTCCGCACCCTAGAGATGTTCGATGGTTTTTCGGTGGTCCACGGTTTGACCTTGCATGCACGTCGCTACGCGCACCTATCAGTACCTCGCAGCCTGCAATGCTGCCTTCGCGCAACCCTGCTCGAAATCCATGTTATTACCCAAGTTCCTTACTATTAACACGATATTATTCGATTACTTAACTTATTTGTAGGAGACCAATCATACTTAATAGTGTTCAGTATTCATATAAGTGCGCGCGATAAAAAAACAATATAAATGCATAGAAAGTAATACAAAGGAAGATACACAGTATTTGGGATCAAAATTCTCTTTATTATTCTTCTTCTTGGGATACAGACTCGAATCCGCCCTGCGCACTCAGCTGCAGGGGTCCACGCACTTAGCTGCGGACTCTACTAGTCCTATGCGCACTGAGCTGTAGAGCCTCTTCCTACTACTACGACCCAAGACATAGAACTTTTCTCTATGCTCGTTATCTTCTAGACTCCATCCATGTTCATGTATCTCTCATTAATTCCCTTTACAACTTAGAGTCTCACTCTATTTATACAATCCCATGGTGCACGGACCATGGGTTGGCCGACATTACATTACAAAACTTAGGGCAGACAACCCTATGACTCAACATACATTTCACGCTCTGGACCCGCAATTCGCGGTGTCTTACAACATTATTTGACCAAACTTGGGCTTTGAGCCCCAAAACATGATGTGGGGGGATTCCATGCCCAACAAGAATATTTTGGATACGTAAGTAAAGAGTGGGATCCAATTAGTAGAAAATACCATATATTACTGGGATTGTGATATCTTCATATGTTGAGACAATGCTGCTATATAAGACAAGCTCATGCTTGTGGTTGCTACCTCCAAGAGAAGGAGGATGAATAAGTCATCCTTTTGTGACATGTATTTATTCTATTATAATACTTGATTTGATGGCTTGCATGAACAAGAAGACAAAAGATTGCTACAATATGATGTTTAAGTAACTATTGAATATGAGCACACTGATATGTTTATGATATATAGGGAGCAGGACTAATCGAGGACACTGAGCCAACTCTTCACCCTTGTTTGAGCTCCCAGGGTGTGGAATTGAGATGTAGGGCTCTTGGGGTTGAGGGATCTATGGAAAATAGGGTTTCACCCCTATTTGTTATCCATAGGGTCAGATATTTTTCTCCCCTATCTTGGTCTATGCAGAGTATACCCCAATTGGCATCATACCCACAAGCTTTGCTTGTTGGGATTACCACTCCCCGTCTAGCCAATGGGTTGAGAGAGAGCTTGGAGGTGTACAACCCAAGCTGATTACGATGTAGTTGTTCTACCACATGACTATTTAGTGTCATTGTTTGGAAGATCAACAAGAAATAGGATGGTTGTTATCCTTACCTTGTATAACAAGTGGTATCTCACCCATTGATTTCACAATGGGATGGTTATGATCCTTGCTTGATAAGTTGTATCTCGCCTGTTGCTTAATGAGATGACTTGGGGTGAGAGTGTCCCATATGACCTTCCTCATTGTCATTGGATTTCGGGTTTAGATGTGCTCCTCAATGTGGTTCCAGGTTGATCAGGGCTCCCTGATGATAAGCTCTTTGATGTTTCCTGGGTAGTAGCATTGGGCTCCCTGCTGATGGTGATTCTAGGTGGTAGAAGTGGCTCCTCGATGAATAGAGGGTGGTAGCAGTGGCTCCTTGATGAATAACGGATGGTAGCTTAGGCTCCCCTTTGATGTCAAAATCTTCTTCTTTTAGATTTGAAAATGTTCAACATATGAGCAAAGATAAGTAAGAGATAAGCAGGGATAAGCATAAATGAGCCGAAATGGGAAATTGCAACATTTGATGACAAGATAATTGAGATAGGATATAATTTGATGACTAGATACTTGTGATGATTACATGATGCAGTTGAAATTTCTCCCTAGTTGAGAGGGAGAGTTAATTTGGCAGCTCAGTGACAAATTCCAATTATGGGACTAGGTTCCTCTTTTTGAGAGGACCAATTTTGTCTATTGAAGCGCTCAATTTGGACAAGGGAAAGTGTATTTTTTTAATTAAATCCCACATGTGCACAAATGGATTGGTCGAACCAAAAGAGAAATTGGACACTCATGGATGGCAATAAATACAAGTAAAGTGTCCCTCATTTAGACATCATCATGATCATTCTTATTTCTTTGGGTTTGGCTCACACATTTTTGAGGATGGGTCATAGAGATTAGTTCAAACAGGTCTGAGATTGCGGGGTCTGAAGCTCGTACATGCGTTTAGGGTTTTGGTTTCCAACCACATGCATGCTTCAGGAAAATTTCAGTTGCAACCATAAGCACGCAGGCTTATGCATGTGGTTGGAGGGTTTCATCCACATGCACATCATTCCATACATGTAGTTGGAAGTTAGGGTTTGAGTTTTATAGTTAACTAAAGATTTTGTCAATTGACAGCAGAGTTCGACAGTTGACCACAGATAATATTAGTTGACTGCAGGCTTTTGATTATTAACATTGTTGGGTTCATCTCATGGATGTTGTTTAATTGATTTTTCTGGATAGGATTATGGTTGAAGATATAGATCATTATACTCTCTCTTGCTAAATCATTCAATGACAATCTAATAAGAAGAAGAATTTGAAAGGGTTTTCCCTAGAGGGTTTTTTCCCTAGTCTCCGATTAATCCTGGTGTCTCTATGTGTGAATGCGTTTCTTCTATTGTTCCTTTATATTTTGTTGCGTTGATGATTATATTGTTCTTTCTATATAATTGCATATTTTGCTTAATAATGTGGTAAATATGAATAATGTTATGAGTTGTGGGGTGAGTTCAATATGTAAATGATGGAATGCATTTATCTAAAGCAAAGAAAAATATAGCCCTAAGAAAAATTAACAATACTTTATTTACAATAATTTGAAGAAATAAGCCTGAAATAATCAAAAGTACCTGGGTTATCCTTCTTAAGCATTACCAATATAAAAGTAGAATTAAAAGGTCAATAAACTAACTAATCCTCCTAGACTCTTCACTAACACTTAGAATGCACTTTTCCAATAAATTACAAAAACCTAGGAAGTATTTTACTAGCCAATCATAAGGAACTAAACTCTTGTCCTTTTGGAAATAGGTTAGTATTGCTTTAAATTCCTCCTTGGAAACCACTTCCATCAAGTAAACATTAGTTTCCTGATTAACAAAGAAAGGAGAAAACATGCTAATGTTATTTGCTATATTAACTTTTTCTAGCTCTTCACACAATAATTTAAAATACTTAACCACCACACATACAATCTCCTTAATTTCCCTAGATTTATTATCATCATGTCAATCCATCTGCCATATAGTATATATATTCTCTCTATGGTTAGCAAACTTATGAAAAAAAATGTATTTTCATCACCTTTTGCCAACCATACCATTGTACTTCTCATATTCCAAGTTTCTTCCTCTACTCTAAAACATCTTTCTTCTTTTATTCCAATTTTTTAGATTAACCTTCACCTCTTTTGTAAAACTCCCTAATTTTCTTCCCATATACCTCAATTATTTTGGGCTTCAACCTCTATATTCACATTTCTAATTTATTATTAGCATATCCAAATTCCACTTTTTAACTTGCTTAAGGATTTTTACAAATTGAAAAATAGAATATTGCCTAAGATTCATAAAAAAGATTACATTCATCTTTGACCAAATTAACACATTCTTCTTCTTCTAAATATATAGGGTTGAATTTAAAAGAGTGCGTGTATTACTATTCTCCCTCTCCATTTGAATAAAAAATGGCAGGTGATTAGAATATCTCTTTACCCATCGAATGCCTTATCCTTTCCTAAACTCCCATAAGATTTTTAGAGAGCAAGAATTCATATCAACTCTTGAAAATCACAACTTCATGACTTCTGAAGTTTCTCATGATGTGGTCGTAAGCTTGTCTAATTATAAATCTATTAACTTCTTCAATTTTAGGTGTAAAGAAATCTACTAGTGCTTTAATCCTTGATGTCCTCCCCTACGTTGAACTTTTGGCTATAAAGTTGAGGTCACCCCCTATTACAATATTCTCTTTGTTAAGCATATATTTTATAAATACATTCTCCCATTAAGGTTTCCTTCCATCATCTAGTCCATACGAATTCACCACCAAGAAATGTTCCCCAAACTCAAGGGCTTGAAAATCTGCTCCTATATTTGATATAACATTTTAGAAGCTAAAGGTCACAAATGGAAACAAAAATTAAGGGCATATATAGACACCACAAGCTTTAGTTATTGATAATAAACTTCAACCTAGAAACATGTTATTTTTTAGTAGCTTAAGGGGGGATTTAAATGGTACTAGGTGTAGATTGGTTGCCAATTATAGGAAGTTTTGCCATAAACCAGCAAAAACACTTTATTAAATTCAAATGAGATTGAGAGATATATAAAGTTTATGGCTTTCAACCACCAACAACAAAAATCATTTCATGACATTAGATTGAGAAATTAACTCGATAAGGATATCCTACATATATGGCACCATGTCATTAAATGGAAATTATAGCAATTGAACTAGGGTTTCACAAATGCCAAAGATACAAACAATTACAACGAACCACAAAAAGTTTCATTTAAGGATATAACCATGAGTTTATCTCTAGAAAGGGTTATCAAACATGTTGATTGAGCTAACATTAAACATAAAAACATCCACGTCATCATAAAACTAAAATAGAAAAGTTGATTTAAGACCTTTTGAGATACACATCATCATGAAATGAGAAGTCCTTATGATTAGCCAAAGACACTAGTACAAAAAATGACAAATCCTTAGGTTATGCATCAAATATTGAGGATTTAATAAAATCACAGTGAAGGGTAAATTCTCCAGCCCTTTCTTGGATTAAATTCTCAATGAACTACATTAGCGAAAAACATTTTCCAAAACCACACCTAAGTTTATAATAATATCATATCAAGGCACTATTATAAGATATTACAAAGACAAATTTCAATACTCATGAAGGAAATAATGAGTTCAAAGTAATGTAATTTTGTTCAACCATCACCCTTGCAATTATAAGAAACCATCAATGAAATTTATGAACCTTATTTAGGGAATTTCATATCCATATTTTTTGGCAATATCTTCATTTGCAATGAAACATGGAAGAAACAATTAGACACATCGATTAAGGATTAACCATTCTAGAAAGGAACCAATTTAGGCTAAAATGTGAAATTTAATTTTGGTAAAGAGGAGGTAGAATACAAAAGTCACATAATCTCAAACGAGGGAGTCAAAGTTTGTCTTAATAACGATTAAATAAATTATAAAATGTACAATACCAAAAAAATCTCAAAATTGAGAGGATTTTTGGGATTAAAAGATACTATGAAATCTTTGTAAAAGGTTATGTAAGTCTCGTACACCAACTCTCAGACATGTTATAGAACAATTCATTTTAATGGAATAAGAAACAAAATAATGCTTTGAATCACTAAAAAGGATATTGATAACCACTCTAGTCTTTGCTAACCTTGACATCTCAAAACCTTCATGGTGGAGTAAGGTGCTTCAATGTTTGGAATTTGGGTTGTGTTTAGACAAAAAGGTCACTAGTAACTTTTGAAAGTTTGAAACTCAACTAAAGAGAATACTTAAAATCCACTTAAAAAAAATTCCTTAGTCATCATATATGGAATGATTAATTGACACTAATACCTTCCAAATATTAAATTTCTAATATGTACAAAGCACAATAGTCCCCGATATTTATTACAAGATAAAACTAGTCTTTGTCCCAAACTAGTTAAAAGTGCTTTGAGTTAAGTATGTTAAATATTTTGAAATAAATAACATAATCAAAAATAATATTGAAAACCCAAAGTTCTCATGGAAGAATGATATTTTTAATATAAAGGAAGAAACTAATTATATCATCTTCAAAGTCTAAATTAAGGAGGCTAAGAGAAGCATGTGAATTTCTAGGTGTAGGGCATGTAGGATTTTTGAAAATTTGTTACATTACACAACAAACATTTCACTGGAACAATATGTATGTAATGTACCCAATGTGGATAATATGGAGTACCTAGGTAAGTATCTACGGGAAGTTATGAATATAATGTACCCAAAAATAATGGAATAAGTCCACTTGGTAGTTGTTTAGTGATAAATATGCCCACTAAATAGTTAGAGTGAATATTATAATGAGGAGTAGTTAGCATCGATGCAAAGGACTACTCATGAGAAAGTATGATACACGAGTATTGTTGGGTTGTGTTATATTCTTTCCATGACTAGCCCACGTAGTT
>APFE031630388.1:0-23937 GCA_000404065.3 Pinus taeda | reverse complement strand
GGGCGACTGTGTTGGGCTGCTAATGCACGTTCCACCTTACGAGCTACTTGGAAAGCCTCCGACCACGTGGGAGGGTGGTGAAGTAGAGCTTGAGCTTTGATGGCTTCTTTAAGACCGCTGATAAAACATTCTGTGTAGAACTCATCTATGAGACCCTTAGTGTGGAAAGCTAAGCTTTCAAAAGCATTAATATATTCCTCTACTGTACCAGTCTGTCTGAGCTTAGTGAGACGACCCAAATAAGAGTCTTCTTGTTCAAAGCGATCTCGAAGAGCTTTGGTAAATTGGGTCCAAGTCCTAAAATATCCATTGCAACGTTGATGCCATTCCCACCATTACCACCGTTCATTGTCGAAGTACATGCTCCCCAACATAAGCTTAGTCGCATCATCTAGGATATGATTCAATTTGAAATACTGGTCCATTTGTGCTAGCCATGCGGACGCGTGAGAACCGCCAAATTTATGCATATCCAACTTAGGAGGTCGCTGACTGGGTGGTGGATGGGTGTGCCAGACGTGAGGAGAGTGGCTAGATTCACCGTAAATGTCTTCATGGCCATTATATCCCTCCTCGTGGGCTTGCTCCTTGCCGTTTGACATAAAATCCTACTTGCCTTTTCCCTGCAATTTCTGTAGCTAGATACTTACTCCTCTAAGCTTTGTGTTCATTCTATCTAGATCTAGTCTGCTAAGCTGAGTTTGGATTTTGTTCACAGTTTCTTCTAGTTTGTCCATCCTTTCATTGGCCATCGCTTGAGCTCTAGTTGCTACCATACACCGACCTGATGAAAAATTGGGACCGCCAAAAAAATTTCCCAATTAATTGAACGGTACCACCATGCTTAGCTCGTCGTCCTGATTTTAATGGGCTATATCACCAATAAGCGTCCCGGAAGATCTCAGACTTTTTTTACTTTTTTTTTTTTTACTCCTAACGGAGTTTTACTCCTTCTTGATCAATACTACAGTCGCCAATTCCTCTAAATGTCAATGCGGCCAAAAGTCCTGCGACAATTATACCCTGGTATAGGAACCCTTCACAACGCTTCTGGTCTGGTGGATCTGAGAGATCTGAATGGCGGATCAGATAGCGCTGGACGACTGAACTGACTGCTTTGGCAGATCTGATGAATCTAATAGATCGGAACTGGCTGATTGGGACCGATGTCTGCTGCTGCTACACTCCTTTTCTCAAGCGGATCTGGAAGAGATGATGAGTAAAAAAGGAAACTAGGGTCTTGAGGAGTGTCAGGTGCTACAGATCGCAATATACATAAGAGTCTGGCAGTAGCACTTGGCCCAATGTTTCAGGGCTCTAACTAAGGAGGGTCGACCGTACCCTTAGCCGTACCACCCGACTACCCTATCGTACAGTCGAGTAATCTCTCCGAGTGTTGTTCTCGGTGTACTGTAGCCGCAAGATGGTCGCTGGTTTATCTATGGCGAGGTTTTCAGGGAGCCTATGGGGCTTCCGATATACCCAGAGGGTACGTGGAAGACAGTCCGTACGCGGTTCTGTCTAATGCGCTACTACTCGAAGGGGTACCCACACGGGTTACAAGGGAGTCCAACAGACATGACCACCTCTTGTATTTTCTGCGTGCATGCCTCCCCAAATCAGCAGATTTATGCGCTCAACGACAGATCCCGTGCTTTAAAGACACCGAAACACATCTCGAGCCAAAAAAAAAATTGCTACTAAATGGAGATCCCACCGGCCCTGGAAAGTGCTCTGACACCACTTGTTATGCTCTTAACCTACAAATGATACCCAAATACTGAATATGCGAAGAAAAGAGACCCAGAATACAGAATATGCGAAGAAAATATACCCAGAACACAGAATAGCAATGAATTTATTATTCAGAGAGTAATGTTCACTGGCCTCTTCGAGGGGGCAACCTCCAATAGAGCAGAGCTCGATTACAAAATAAGACACGATGCTCCTCGCATGGAGTTTCTATCCTTTATATATGACTCCTACATGCAATACCATGGGCCAATACCGTGTATTATTAATACCATCTATCTAATACTACAGCCCATTTGCAACTAACTGTGGTTCCGTTATTAATTGCGGATTAACCACTTACAATTATTAATATGGGATTTATTGACTGTTGACTATGACGTGGTCCCATTACATAGATAAGCGGGTTAGGGTGGGACCCTAACACAATTGGTATCAGACCTGAAGGTATTTTTGGCTAATAAACTCACAGGAGAGAAGGGTTCCTGGTTTGAGTGGGAGCAATGGTGGAAGATGGTAGGTTTAGGGTCAAAAAATTCAACGGCCAAAACTACCAGCTGTGGAAGATGCAGATGGAAGATTATATGTATCAGAGAAATTTGTACCTACCATTGGCTAGAAAGGCAAAGAAGCCGATGAGTATGACAGACACAAAATGGGATATTCTCGACAGAAAGGCACTTGGAACAATATGGTTGTGCCTAGCGGCATTGGTAGCATTTAATATTTCAAAGGAAACAACAACATGGGGTTTAATGTCAGCACTGGCCAAACTATATGAAAAACCCTCGGCCTCAAATAAGGTATTTCTTATGAAGCGTTTATTTAATATGAAGATGTCAAAAGGTGGATCTGTTGCAGACCATTCAAATGATTTTAATACAGTTACAAGTCAGTTAAGTTCTGTAGGGGTAAATTTTGATGATGAAGTTAGGGCTCTATTATTTTTGTGTTCATTACCAAAAAGTTGGAATGGTTTAGTTATGGCCATTAGTAACTTTGTCTCTGGATCTAGTACTTTAAAGTTTGATGATGTTGTGGTGAAATCCTTAGCCAGGAAATGTGACGGAAAAGCTCCGGTGAGACATCAGGTAATGCTTCGACTACAGAGACTAGGGGAAGAAAAATGGAAAGAGGAAAGAGCCCAGGATATCATAGTAAGTCAAGAAAAGGTAGATCCAAGTCCAGATCAGGGATAATGTGCTAGAAATGCGGGAAGAAAGGACACCTGAAGAAAGATTGCAAGTCTCGGAAGGGAAAAGGAGACACACAGCATGAAACTAATCATGAAGCGAATGTAACAGGTGATGTGTTGCAAGATGCTTTGATTCCTTCACTAAAAAAATTTATTGATGCCTGGGTGGTAGATTCAGGGGCCTTATTCCTTGCCACACCTGATAAGAAACATTTTTATGATTATGTTCAAGGAGATTTTAGACATGTTTGATTGGGTGATGACAAACCCTGTAAAATCATTGGAATGGGTACATTTTTCATAAAACAACAAAATGGAAATCAATGGCTATTGAAGAAGGTAAGGCATGTTCCAGATCTGAAGAAAAATTTGATTTCAATAGGGTAGTTGGGAGGTAAATGTTGCATAAGTACTTTCACAGATAAAACCTGGAAGGTCACTGAAGGATCCTTGGTAATAGCGATAGGAGAAAAGGATTGTACATTGTATTTATGCAATGGTATTTCTAATTCGGTTAATTCTTTAACCTCTACAGGAGAAGATACGACATTGTGGCATCATAGGCTCAAGCACATGAGTGAGAAGGGGATGCAGATTCTTCACTCAAGAAATTTGTTGCCAAGTTTGAAGCATGTTGATTTAAAATTTTGTGAGAATTGTGTTTATGGAAAACAGAAGAGAGTTAGATTCCTTAGAGTTGAGAAAGAATAGAAGAGAAAAAAATTAGAGCTTGTGCATACAGATGTATGGGGACCTACTCAGGTATCATTTCTTGGTGGCTCTCATTATTATGTTACTTTTATTGATGATGCAACCAAAAAAACAAGGATTTATTGTATTCGAAATAAATCTGATGTATTTGAAACTTTCAAGAAATGGAAAGATTTGGTTGAAAAGGAGACAGGGAAAAGGTTGAAGTGTATCAGATCAGATAACAGAGGTGAATATTGTAGCAAAGAGTTTGATAGGTATTGTTCAGAGAATGGAATTCGTAGAGAGAAGATAGTTCTAGGAACACCACAAGAAAATGGTGTGTCAGAAAGGATGAATAGGACAATCATGGAGCATGCAAGGTGCATGAGATTGCATGAAGGATTGCCTTTACAATTTTGGGCAGATGTTGTAGTGCTGTTGTTTACCTAATAAACAGAGGGCCTTCAAGTTCCTTGGATGGTGGTATTCCAAAGGAGGCATGGACAGGTAAAAAGGTAAACTACTCATTTTTAAAGACTTTTGGTTGTGAAGCCTTTGTCTACATTAACAAAGAAAATAGATCAAAGCTTGAGGAAAAATCAAAGTAATGTACCTTTATTAGATATGGTGTTAATAATTTTGGTTATCGCTTATATGATTATGAAAATCACAAAAACATTAGGAGCATAGATGTAATATTCAATGAAAATGTCTTGTATAAGAATCAGTTGCAGGAAAAGAAATAGGAAAAGGAAAACAAAGAATACACAGTGCTTGATGATATCACAAGAAAAGTGATGGTGCCTGAAAATCATAATGATCAACAGCCAGAACAAAAACCACAACAGCAACAAGCACTTCAAACACCTAAAAGTGGTGTTAGAAGATCTACCAAGATAAGTAGACCCCCTGAATGATACTCTCCTTCATTATATTATGTATTGTTGATTGATTCTGGTGAACCAGAATGTTATGAAGAAGCAGGCAGGTAGAACCAGGAAGAAGTGGGAGCAAGCCATGAAAGAAGAGATGGACTCCTTAGCACATAACCAGACTTGGGAATTAGTCAGGTTGCCTGTAGGTAAAACAACATTGTAGAATAAATGGGTTTAAAAGCTGAAGGAAGAAGATGCAGGAAAACAGAGGTACAAAGCTAAACCTGTGGTGAAGGGGTTTGCACTGAAGAAAGGTATTTGTTTTGATGAAATATTTTCTCTTGTTGTTAAAATGACTTCAATCAGAACTATTTTAAGTCTAGTAGCAGTTGAAGATTTGCATCTTGAGCAGTTAGATGTAAAGACAACCTTTCTCCATGCGGATTTGGAGGAAGAGATATATATGCAACAGCCACAAGGATATGAGGTAAAAGGGAAGGAGAAACTAGTGTGTAGGTTGAAGAAGAGCTTGTATGGCTTAAAATAGGATCCAAGGCAATGGTATCTAAAATTTGACAAGTTTATGTCTGAACAATGTTATACTAGATGTCACTCTAATCATTGTGTTTATCTCAAAATGCAAAATGATGGTAGTTATATTATATGTTATTATATGTAGATGACATGCTTGTTGCAGGTTCTAACATGCAGGAAATAAATGTGCTCAAAAAGAAATTGGCAAACTCATTTGCAATGAAGGATTTGGGTGCTGCAAAACAAATCCTTGGTATGAGAATAACTAGAGATAGGAAGAATTGCAAATTAACATTGTCTCAAAGTGAGTACATAGAAAAGGTGTTGAAAAGGTTTAATATACAGAATGCAAAATGAGTTAGTATACCTTTGGCTAGCCATTTCAAATTAAGTAAGGAGGTGTGTCCCAAGACTCAGGAAGAAATGGCTCATATGTCTAAAGTTCCATAGGCATCAACATTTGGAAGCTTAATGTATATAATGGACTACACAAGGCCTGATATTGCACATGCAGTGGGAGTTGTAAGCAAGTAAATGAACAATCCAGGAAAAGAACATTGGATGGCAGTGAAGTGGATTCTCAGATATTTGAAAGGTACCACAAATCAAGCATTATGCTTTGGTGGTTCAAACATTTCTCTACATGGATATGTTGATGCAAATATGGCAGGTGACAGAGATAACAGGAGGAGCACTACAGGATATGTATTTACTGTTGGTGGAATAACTGTTAGTTGGGTTTCAAAATCCAAAGTTTTGTTGCACTTTCAATAACAGAAGCAGAGTATGTTGCTGCTACAGAGGCTAGTAAAGAAATGATTTGGTTACAAAGGTTTTTGGATGAATTGGGTAAGAAGTAGGAGTTGGGCAGGTTATACAGTGACAGCCAGAGTGCCATACATCTTGCAAAGAACTCTGCATTTCATTCCAAGACTAAACATATACAGCTCAAGTACCATTTCATACAGTTAGCATTGGAAGATGGACAGTTGAAGCTGGAAAAGATACACACTAGCCAGAATCCTGCATATATGCTAACAAAAGCTGTAACCAGAGAGAAACTGAGAATCTAATCAGTTTCAATTGGTCTTCAAGTATGATGAAGAAGATGAGAAACAACCAAGTCCAAAGTGGAGTCATTGTCTAGCAAATGAAGCAGCAGTGGAGTTGCTATAATCAGTCTCCAAGTGGGAGATTGTTGGGTGTGGAGCCTGATTATCTTCTATATTCAAAGGTTTTAGTCAGATGTATACCCCAGGAAGACTGTACACCCCTCCACGTGGGGTGGGGTGGGGGGGGACTTGTCACCCTCATGAGGGTCTAGGGGCTAGCAGTCCCCCGGCGGGGGTTCGGGGGCAGCACCCCCGAAGCTAAAAATAGATGTAAAATTGCCTTGTAAAAGTCTACTAATTTCTACTGAATATGGGTCGTTCATTAGGCAGATGATCTAACGGTAGAAGTTATGTTTAATTTAAGGTTTTTTTCCCTAGAAGGCAACCCCTCAGTATATATGAGGGAATTCTATTGCGTCTATGTATATCTGTATTCTGAGTGAGGAAGAGAGAGGATATTGAGAGCGAAGAGGGTGTTATAGAAGATCTGCTGTAGGTTGTATCTCTTCAGTTTGTTGGATAATATAATAAAAGAAGGACTAGTTGTTTCTCCGTAGATGTAGCCCAAACTGGGTGAACCACATATATCTGTGTCTCTCTTGTTTTATGCTTTTTTGTGTTTATATTTCTACAAATGTGTTCCATTGCTCCGTAATATATAATTTTCTAAAATTCTATTTGTAGGTTAGAAACTAGGTCAAGAGAGAGAAATTTTGTTTCCATGGTATAGTTACTCCTTTCTTTGATCAGTTTCTGTAAGTAGATGTGTAGATCTCTTGCAGGACACCTCAGCTCACCATACATCCATAAAGCAGCTAGCATCAACTCACTTCTCACGGATTTCCCAAGTCATTCGCAACAGTTCACCAATCTGCCCTAATTTCTGCATTTTTCTCCATAAGCTTCCCTCCTGCCATTTGAACAAATCCAACCATCATGTTCCCTCTTGATCTTCCTTAACAAGCTCCAGACACCTCAACACCTTCATCTAGCCTTCAGTTACCCTTTCCCACCATTTTTCCACCTTCAAAACCTCCAAATATAGCTCTCGGCATTCTCCTGTAGATCCTCCTGTAGATCCGCTACAACCTCCTGTAGAATTTCCTGTAAGTGATTTTTCGTAATCTGATTGCAAGGGAAGTCTTCAGAAGGGTACTAGGGGCTTCTTAGGACCTCTCCACACCTTCCTCCACCTCTACAAAAACCAAATCCATCCTCCATAACCACTAAACCTCTGACAAGCATAATAATTTCACATAAAAACACTCAAAAAATAGAAAAAGATGTTTTCTTCTCATTTCCTTTCAGAAGTAGCTTGAATAGATGCAATTTACCTTTGTAGTAGTCAATGGCACTCATTTCATCAGTTTTCATCCCTTTTCCTGCAAAAGTAGGGTTAGTTGGAAAAATTAGGGTTTGCTAGGGTTTGTGTTACATTTCAGTCTTCCTTCTCTTTCTGCAAACAGAATAGCCTCTGTAGAGTTAGATTTCTTTCATAACAGTTAAAAGCTTCTTCTGGAAACTCATAGAAGTTGGTTTGAGCTCCGAGTGATCATGTGTCCGCTGACCAAGTGACAGCCTACAGTAAGAGCTAGTACTTGTGCATACAACACCATCACTTCCAAGTTTGTTACGAACTAGCGGGTTGATAAAAGTAAAGTAGGAAGCCGCAAGAGTTGCAGCGTTATTGTTGCAATACTAGTGCTCACAATTTTTTGGCACCGTTGCCAGGGAAGCATTAGAGTATTTTGTGATTACTGCTTTTCTTCTATTTTCTTCTTGCAACATTTTGCTAAGTAGTTTATTTCAACAAAAGAAGAGTAGTTGTTTCCTTCAATTTATGCATTTCCCTGCTTTCATTTCAATTCTACAATTTCCATTTCAGCAAAGTAGATTAGTCATTTCCTTCCTTTCATTTCGATTCTGCAATTTCCATTTCAGTAAAGTAGATTAGTCATTTCCTTGCTTTCATTTGAAATCTGCAATTTCCATTTCAGCAAAAGTAGATTAGAAATTTCCTTGCTTTCATTTCCATTCTACAAATTTTCATTTCAGCAAGTTCATTTTAGTAGCTGCAATTTGTTTGTTCAATCAATTTCAGTTTTGCAGGTACAAGTAGCGAAAAAGAAAAAACCACCCAAAAATATTTCCTTACATGCCTCATAGGAACAAAGATAATTCAGGGAAATTCCTACCCAACACCCCCACCACATCACAAAGCCACCCTTCTCTCTTCTTTCGTGGCAGTGATCCAGAAGAACCTATAGGTGAACAACCAGAGATATACGAAGATCCTATAGCAGAAGAAGAGGAAGAAACCATCCCTCTAAAGACAATGGATGAAAATAGAAAAGTTAGGGGAAATGGAGAGAGAGTAGAGGGTACCTTTCCCATCTGAGAAACCAATTGGGACACTAAAATGAAGAACATAAGCCCTTCAGCTCTACCTCACTTCCATGGATTGACTACTAAAGATCCTGACACATTTTGTTTGAGTTTTCCATTATCTGTCGAACCTATGACTATGTAGAAGATGAGTAGAAGTTGAAACTGTTTCCTTCTACCCTCAAGGATGCAGCACTACACTAGTTCATGGGGTTACCTGGCAAAAACATCACCACTTGGGCTCAGATGTAGCAAGCCTTTCATAAAAAATATTAGGACTACTGTAGGTCAAAAGATACCAAGGAAGAAATCTTCCAAATGACTATGGGAAGTGATGAATCCTTGGAGGACTATGAAGAGAGATTCCAGCTCAATTATAAAAGGGCCAAGTGCACACTTGACCCTGAATCTCTGAAGTTGGTCCTGCTTAGAGGAGTTCCGGAAGACCTTCTAGACACCCTCCATTTACTGGCTGGGGGAGACATCTACCAGCTACCTTATGAAGACATCAATATTGTCTTTAGAAACCATTCTAGGGCAGCCAAAAAGAGAGGTAGGGGGAGTCAACCCATAGCTAGAACCTCCTCATCCAGTTCATCCCTTAAAGGAGAATTTGGAAATTTGTTGGAAGATTTCAAGAGCTAGATGATGCAGACTCTTGCCATGCAAATGGATACCTTGCATATCAAAAGGAAACAAGAGGAAGCAGAAAGAGCTTTGGCTATTTTTTGTCCTAGGTGCACCAGAAGGCATCCTAGGAATGAGTGTCTATTGAACTCTATATAAGTGTGTTCAATCTGTGAAGAAGATCATCCTACAAAGAAGTGCCCTTCCTTTCCTGGACTTAAAGCTATATACCAAGGGGCCGAAGGAGCAACTGAGCCACGCTATTTCATGAACCAAAGGAGGCCACATGGGCCTAGACCTTATCAGCAGGGGATGCAAGGGACATCCTAAGCATACTACAACCCCAGTCAATCCACTTACATGCCTTCTTGGGGTCCCCCTACTCATCCTTCCTGGTCCACACCACTGTAGTGGTCATATCCATCTTAGTACCATGCTCAACCAGCTGCTCATTCATTTCGCCCCTATGCTCAGCCACAGCCTCAGTGGAATGCACCTCATCATGGGTGGAGGCCCTAGTACAACTCTCCTCCCGCCCTTTTTCCTCCACCACCTGTTCAACCACAACCATTTCCTCCTGCTCCACCTAGGCAACCCCAAATCCTTGCGCAACTGAACCCAAACTCGAATAACAGACAGGCTCAACAGGTATATAGTGGGGAACCATCATGCCCAACCTATGTTGTGGAGATCCAGGAGATTAACCAATGATCTGGGAAGGTTATCCCAGATAGCTAGCCTCCCACTAAGGAGGATGAGGAAGAAAAAGATGAAAGTGAACCAAAAGAAATTCTACCCTTTCCTGAGAGATTATCTGGCACAACACCGCCTACCCCAAAAGAAACTGAACTTCTGGGAGAATTGAAACAATTATGTGTAAATATAGCACTTCTCCAAGCCATAAAGGATGTGACTATATACAACAATATGATCAAGGATAAGTGCTTCAGACATCCAGGTAGGCGCAAGAGAGATTCCCCAACCATCAATGTCATAGGAAAACTGTCTGACCTGATGCTGGGGAAGGTAATCTGTCTGAAGTATCTAGACCCTGGAAGCCCAATAGTTGATGTCCACATCAATGACCATGATACCCTATACCCTGGTTGATCTAGGCGCTACCATTAATGTGATGAAAAAGGACACTATGCTCAAGCTCAACCTCCAGGGCTCCCTGAGAAAGACCACAATAGTACTGCAGTTAGCAGACCGCTCCACCATGACCCCTGAAGGGATTGTGGAAGATGTAATGGTCTCCATTGATTCTTGGGAGTACCCTGTTGATTTCTTGGTTCACCAGCTAAACGCAAATCTCACTCGGTACCCTCTCATCCTAGGAAGACCCTGGTTTCCTATTGCAGATGCCTACATCAGTTGTCCAACTAGGAACATGACAATAAAGAATGGGAATATGTCCAAACAACTAATCCTATACCCTCCTACCCAACCTTTGCTAGAACATGATCTACCTCTCTGTTTGGAGGAGGAAGATGAGGATGAAGTCTATTCTGTACCACTGTGTGCAGTAAAAATTGCCATGGGGGGGAACCACGAACTGAGGATGATATCATTGAAAACATAATTCAAAATCCACCCCCCAGTATGTTTCCATTAGAAGAGCTAGTGAAATAAACCCAAGACAATCTTTTAGTTAATTTCTGTGTGGCTGACCCGACCTCTCTCCGAGTTAAGAATATACAATTCAGCCCAAAAAGAACCTGGAAAATCAACTCATCCTATCCACCTCCCAGGAGAAGGAACTGTGTAGCTTATTGAGAACCCATTTGGATGCCTTCGCCTGGAGCTATAAGGAGATGAAGGGAGTGCAACCTTCAGTCTATACTCATCACATTTACATTAAGGAAGATTGCAAACTAATCAGGCAGCCTTAAAGGAGGATGAATCCAGCCCTTAAAGACATTGCCAAGGAAGAATTGCAAAAGTTACTAGATGCAGGATTCATCTACCCCATCTCTGATAGTGAATGGCTCTCTCCTTTGGTGCTAGTGCCCAAGAAAAATGGGAAATGGAGAATCTGTGTTGACTATCGAGAACTAAACAAGGCCACTAAGAAGGACCATTTTCCTTTGCCTTTCATAGATCAAGTGTTAGATGGCCTAGTGGGGAGAAAGTTTTTCTCCTTCCTAGATGGGTTTAGCGGGTACAATCAGATCCAAATCGGCCCAGAAAACCAAGATAATACCACTTTCACTTGTCCTTGGGGTACCTTTGCATATCAGGTCCTTCCTTTTGGTTTGTGCAATGCTCTTGCCACTTTCAAAAGAGCAGTATTGAGTATATTCTCTGAACTAGTTCATGATGCAGTGGAAATATATATGGATGATTTTACCCCTTATGGTTCTAAATTCTAGGTGTTTATGGAAAAACTAGTGTCTTTTCGATCTGCTAGTCCCACTAATATGGGTAGCTATCTTAGAAACAAACAATCAAAGCAAATTGCAATTTCCTTTATGTATGATAGATAAGAGAGAAGCAAAGGGGACCAACCTAGATCTTCTGCTTGGCTCCTTGCTTGTTTCCTCTTTCCCTTGATAGAGCTTGCCACACCTCTCCTACTTATCCTGCTTCAGAGAATACCTGTAGAGGCAAAGCAACAAAACACCATAAAAGCATCTTGATATATAATATCCTAAACAATGCAGAATTAGAAATACATTGACCATACAATTGCATTCACAAATAACAAGATTCACAAATACACTATTATATGGAGGAAAACTCAAATAACTTTATTGATAGTAGAAGAGAGGATTACAACCCAGCTGTCTAATCCAGCATCATCCTCCCAGCATCAAAGCCCTCTTCACCTCATGAAAAGCAAGATCACCAAACAATACAATGTCTCTTCTCAAAGATAAACCAACAGCACTTCCTTACAAAATACAAAATTCCAGCCTCCAGATCTCTCAGATGAGGGATCCATTTATAGATGTCTTGCAAGGGGGTGAGTCAGCTCTAGATTTTAGTGTCATTCCACTGATATTTCTTGGTTCCACTTGGAGATTTCATTGTTCTCTTACTCATCCCTGGGCGAATTTAGAGAGGCAAGTGTCATAGGAGAAGTTTCTAGAAGATTCCATGAGCATCCACTTAGCAAACTGTCTCTGCCATTTGTCTTTTCTCGCTCATCACGCCCCACAGAAAGCTCTTTCAGTATGCATCGCACCTGGCCAGTGTAGCAGCTAGTATGCATCGCACCTTGGCCAAGGAGCACTCAGTATAGTCCAATTTTGGCCAGTTCTAAGTGGTTTTTCAGGTGGAACTTTTGCGAAATGATGTAATCAGTTGACCATGATCCCTTAGGGTATGAAACAACACTTTTAGGGGTTAAAGAGTCCTTGATTTATTGACATATACGATTGGGTTTGAAGTGCCCAAATATGTCTATAATAGTTGCCCCCCTAAAGCATGAGATCGTAAATCTTTTGATGTCAGGTGAAATGCTTTATCATGAGGATCCGAGGTATTCGGACTGGAAGGTGACCTGTATAAGATACAATACAATACATCATCATCATATTGTTTTCATGATCTAGCTGAGGCGGGCATTCCCATGCTCAGCTTTATAAATTCATTTTCATGTACATAGGACAGATAATCGTCTGTTGTTGCAAACTGGTGATTCTTTATATGCAGAGTCATCATCCCTTAGCTTGGATGATCATCTGTGCAACTTCTGTGTACATTTGATGTCTTTATTTTCCTAAATATATCAGAGCCTGGATGGATGAAACTAGATCTGGGGTCTTCAAACTCATTCAATATTTGCCCAATGTACAAGTCGATCCATGTGAAAAGATGTTATGGAGTCGAACATGGAAAGACATCACCTGATTACCAGCCAATGATGTAAGTTGTTAACAGGCGCGAGAGGAATCACTGATAATGATAATGACCCTCAAGGTACTACAGTACAATTCACATGGTGTAAATATATGAGTCGATGTCGAACACCACGCAAAATCTTTCGATCGAAGGCCATTGATGTAAACCTGTCACCGGAAGTGAGAAACTTTCCATTGAGGCATGCAAGCTTCAAAGTGCTAAAAGGGTTGTTTCTAAGTCAACTTCTTGGATAATGATCTGATGTCGAAAAGAAGTGACCCGTCGTAGGAGGGCCTTGATGTATCCCAAATCTATGACATGAAACAAAGCAAATGATTTTTTGGAGGTGAAAACGATCTGATGATACAAGGTTCAGGAATGGCAGTCATGAAAAATGGAGGGTGAAGGTATTGCAATGGATAAGGTGTTAGCTGGATGGTGAATTCTCTAAATGACTTCTCTTGAACATGTCGGCGACACTGAGATGGATTGGTAGCGTTAACCCCAAAAGATGGATTGTACGGAGGACCAATGGTGATATGACCGATGAATGGAATAACCCAACTCGACTCAATCATGGTGATGGAGTGAAAGTGTCATGTTCAAGAGTGACCTGCTACCAATAAAATTCTTCATGTTTTCTTCCCTTTTTCCTCGGTCATTGCTGACCAGTACCTCTTTATTTTTTTCAAGCTTGAGGAGGTTAACATATGCTTATTCTATAATTTTCCCTTCAGGCAAACCTGTCGCTATGTTTTAGCGAGTCTAGCAATGGTGAAACTCATTCTTGTCTAGATGGACGAGTTTGTCGCTATTGTTTTAACGAGTTTAACGACAAGGATAACTCACTTCTTTTCATGTTTAGAGAGTTTTAAAAAGGAAAAAAAAGAAACTCCAACAGTTTTTTTCATATTATAATCGCTTGAGTCCGAAAAATATTAAAATAATACACAAGGGATGACTTTTCCAATCACTTTAGCGAGCCAAAAAAGACACGCTCTCGATATTTTTGTGGGATAATCCCTCAGGCCCAAAAAGATTAAAATACAGGAGGAATGGCACTTCCAATAACTTTAGTGAGCTGGAGAGGCCAATTGATCGACAATATTTTCATATTTAGTGAGTCCGAAAAGAGTTTAAAGTAGACTCGTTATTTCCAAACACTTTAACAAGCTAGAATGCTCGACAATCTTTTCATATTTAACGAGTCTGAAAAGGGTTTAAAGGAGACTCGATTTTGAGGAACGAGTGGTGTTTTCGGGTAGCAACTAATTATAGGTAAGTTTGGAACTTCTCAAAACATGGCAGTGTGAATAGGGTGGCTAATAGAATCACTTATTGCAGTTGTTCCTCAAAAGGGTAAACAATCAAGTGGAAGCATATGATCGGCCAAAAGAATGGAGATGATGGTAGGAACACAACCAAGGCTTAAAAGGATAATAGCAATGAAATCACAAAGGTCGTTTACTGATGGCAGGTTTATTTTTTAACGAGCTTGAACCTTGCGAAAACATTTCTCATGAGGCAGGTTTATTTTTTAAAGAGCTTGAACCATGCGGAAACATTGCTCGTGCCAGTAGCTAAAGATGTCTCTCATTGGTAGGTTTATTTTTTAGTGAGCTTCAACTCTACGATAACATGTGCTCATTTCCTTTTTATGTAGGCTAGAAATGACCAAAATACAGAGCTAACTACACTAAAAGCTAAGGAACTATTGAGGTTAGGTTGGATGGTTTCATCAGCAGACTATACAAAACACTTCCTTTGGTCCGTCTGGTGTGCAGACATTTCAGGACCAACTGCCTAACCTAAGAAGTTAACACTAAAAATCTAAAAAGCTAAAAAACACTAAAAGCTAAAAAAGAAATTGGTCACCTTTTGCTTGCATAAAAAGGTTTGCATGCCCCCAGGCATCGAGAAAAGGAGAGTTCCCAGGAAACCATATGGAAGTCCCTGCAGTTAAGCAAGGTTGTTTCTGTCAGTGGTTAGACAAAAACACTTCCTTGGCTCTACCCATCGAAATAGACAAAGGTGAATGGTGTGAGCTTCCAATTACATAACCTATGAGGAAATAATTGTTTCAGACTGATCCCATAACCTACAGCGAAATGGTGTTTCATACCAATCATATAACCTACAAGGAAATCTATCTTGTCATCTGGGTTTGTCTGCTGACGTAGACCAGGATGCATGCCCCCTAAGCTTTGTTACATTCACCGAATTACTCGTGGTAATTAAGTGGATGAAATGAAGGTTGAAGAGACATTCTTGATGCAAAGAGACCATTCAGGGATGATGTTTGACTTGTAGCTGTGTTTGAACCGGGAAATGAAAGTTGGTCGATAAGCTATATCATTTTGCCTTCATGCGGGAAACACATAACTTGAAAGAGTGTGCAAATAATAGCTTCCATGCTATATATATAGTCTTGTCCAAGAAGTAGGTTGTAATCTAATGGTCCTTGGACTACCATCACATTCAAATGAATAGTTTTCCTTTTCAAAGTTATCAACAACTTCAGAAGGATCCCTAACAGTTGACTAGTTCCTTTGTTAAAGCCTAACAAATTTTGTGTGACAGGTGCAAGCGATGGTAAAACAAGTGATTTCCAAGCAGTTGAGGAAAGGATACTCACTGAAGCCCCTTCATGATCATTTTGTACACTTGTACTATGATCCTGAATGGTACATTAGATGGAAGGCATGGTCTTGCTAGTTCACTCCAATCGAAGGAAACGACTAGACTGCTTGGAGGGGGTACCAGATAAACGGCTGGATAAAACCCCTTGAACTAGGAAAATTTCCTCCTGTTGTAAAGGAATGGGTGGAGTGCCTCCAAGTTCATCAAGCTCTATATTAACAAAAAGAATTTGAACGATGTTGTTCTCATTCTCTTTGGAAACTGTATCACTTGAAGGTGGACCTTCTGATGGCAAGACTGGGTCGACTACTATCTCGACCTGTTGACTTTGGTCCGGTATGGACTTAGAAAGTTTAATTTCAACGATAAGGTTTTTGATCGATGATTGAGTTATGTCAGTCGGGTTTTCAACTAGCGAAGGACTTAGTGAGAGTTTCTTGTATCCAGGTGGAAGTCGTTGCGGTGAAGCAGAATGGTTATCCAAGACACTTTTGGCATCCAAAAAAGGACAACAGTGAAGAGCATGATTACCTTCACATAACCTACATGGAAATCTGACTTTTCCTTTCTGTTCATTGACTTCATTTTCACTAGTTGATGGTGTGCTGTCAACCTGATTTCCAGAGGTTGATGACACCGGGTGGTGTGAACGGGGAGACCATTCTCTCAAGATCCGCAGGATGTAAGGACAATCTCGATGAAAATGGTTTCCTTTGCAAATTATGCATGGAGATATGGGTTTGGAAATTTCAGTGTGCGGATTTTCACTAGATGATGCACAGTTGCCCCCTTGCTTGACTGACTTCTTCTTCTTCTTCTGCTTCCCTTTCTTCTTCTTCTCAGCTACTTGGTTTTTAGTATCACTAGTTTCACCAAGCGAAGAGGAAGAAGGGGTAGGAGAAACAAGCAAAGTAGAAGGTGAAGGGACAACTTTAACATCATCTGGTTGTTGATTCGATTGCTGAGGAATCACGGTATTTTGAATGACAGAGGTTGAGAATAGCCATACTGGCAAGCCAATTGTGATCCCTAGAAGGGAAAATGTAGCCATATACGGAGCACCAATATCTTCCCAAGAAGAGAAAGGACTAGGGTTCCCCCCAAGAGGGGTTCCTTGATTGCTGGACTCCATTATCGCGACCTAAGACCATTGAAGGAACAGGGATGTTATTCCGATTTAAAATAAATTGCAATGACGCTTTTGACACAACTTTGCTTTTTCAATTTTTAAAGTCGAGAAAAAGCTAAAGATGACTCTAGTTGCCTTCAATTTTTAATGAGCCTGAAGTGACAAATGCTTTGATGGACCTTTTCTTTTAAGGAGTTGAAAAGGAACGAAAGTGACTACTCTAGAAATCTAGACAGAGGGATTATCAAACCAATCGTAAAACTACAAAATACACCTTGGCGGTAAATTAAAGAGAAATTACGAAGGACTTATGTACGGCAATCAATCTTCCCAAATGTTATGTTCAGTGCTTTGCGATTGATAAAGTTGTAGACATGGCTTCCTAAGGATAAAGGATATCAGCCTATTGTGGTCTCCCAATATATACTCGATGGTATGGGGATCACAAGTCCGTACTAGCACTTGTCATATCAAAGAGGAGGAATCTATTAGAAAATTATATATTACAGAGCAATGGGACACATAAAATATTGTAGAAATATAAACACAGAAAACGCATAAAACAAGAGAGACACAGATATACGTGGTTCACCCAATTTGGGCTATGTCCACCCCGAACAGCTAGTCCTTCCTTTCTATTATCTAGCAAAATGAAGAGACACAACCTACAGCAGATCTGCTATAATATCCTCTATTTTCTCTCACAGTCTCACCTCTCTGCTTCTCGCTCAGAGAATACACATATATTACACAAACTCAATACAATGGCCTCATACAAAGAGAGGGGTTTCCTTCTAGGGCTAAAACCCCTAAACTAAACATAAGTTCTACCGTCAGATCATCCGCCTAATGAACGGCCCTGATTGACCAGAAATTACTATACTTTTACAAGGCAATTTTTCATCTATTTTTAGCTTTGGGGCGCTGCTCCCGAACCCCCGCCGCAGGACTGCTGGCCCCAAGACCCCCCAACTGGGAGGGATTGGCCCCCCCGTGTGGAGGGGTGTACAAACTTCCTAGGGTATACATCCAACTGAAACAAGGACCTCTAAACAATAATGCTCCATACTCAACAGAATCACCCAACCTTCGATGAAAACGATAGTTAACAGGTTTTATGATGCCGGAACTCATCTCTAGCCTAAACTTCTAGATGTGTTGCGTTAGGTTCCAAAGCGTTTTTATGTTCATTGAGATTTATTTTAGAGTTGATTTTTTCTAGAAGTTTGTCTTTCAAGGTTCACCATGTGATGTAGATGTAAAATTCCTAAATATGCAATCTAAAATGATAAACAATTGTTTATTTCTTTTAGCAATGAAAATCCTAGCTACTAAGGAAAGAAGATTACGATTCTTTCAACAAAGAGCAAAGAGCACACACTAAATGCACTTTTCCTAAATCATCTTTCACACACAGTCTAAATGCAAATGCAAATGCATGTATTTTTTTTTCATTTCCTTAATGTGAGAATGCCAAAAAGGAAAACTAATTATAGATCTGAACTACTTTCTTCAAAGCAACATTTCAACAATTTCTTTTCAAACGAAATGAAGACTAAAACGACACTTTCAATTTCGAATGGAAAACTGCTTTCTATACTTCAAATATTGATAATTCAAATCAAATACAATGACAAAAGTACAATCGACTATCTAGAGGAGGAAGACTTTACGACACTCTTCCTTTTTGACTCAAAATGACAGTTACGACACTTTTGCATCAAAAAACGACAGTTCAATTAAGCTACTTTTGATAAAGAAGGACTGTAAATGATGAAAAATACATAAAAACATTTACAAATCCTAATCAATGGAGGTTGAACAATGTAAAGGAAGGAGGCTTCAGCAATGAGATACTAATCATGAGCAGCAAAAGTACTGAATAGAGCTGAAAACAAGGAGGAAAAACCAAATTTCAAAGAGAGAAACAGTATCACTCAGTCATCGCACCTGTCCTTCAGGGAAATAGGGATGCATCTCACCTGCAACACATGGGAGGTGCGATGCATACAGGCTGCTAGTTACAGACAGTGCGATGGGCCAAGGAGTGAAACTGAGTTGGGTTTTTGCTCAAAATTTGCAGTTAAGTTCAGTGATTTAAGCTAAGCTATGATGGAAAGTAAAAACAAAGTACAAGGGTATGATCTTAAGAGGTTAATGAGCTACCACAAGGGCATTTAGGATGCTTTTAAGCTATATGTTCAATTCATAAACCAACCCGGAGCTTGACTGAAGCAGCATTCATTTACTTTGCAATTGCATAGCAAGAGCAGTTCGAAGGCTATCTGGCTAACTTCAGGCTCCGTCTGTAGTTTTTAAAGAAAACAACAATAACAAACAAACAAACTATTCACTCCCTAGTGGAGTTTCCATTTTGTTTCCGGGAAAACTAGTGTCTTTTCGATCTGCTAGTCCCACTAAGACGGGTAGCTATCTTAGAAACAAATAATCAAAGAAAATTGTGATTTCCCTTATGTATGATAGATAAGAGAGAATCAAAGGGGACCAACCTGGATCTTCCGCTTGGCTCCTTGCTTGTTTCCTCTCTCCCTTGATAGATCTTTCCACTCCTCTCCTACTTATCCCGCTTCAGAGAATACCTGTAGAGGCAAAGCAACAAAACACCATAAAAGCATCTTGATCTATAATATCCTAAACAATGCAGAATCAGAAATACATTTACCATAGAATTGCATTCACAAATAACAAGATTCACAAATAAACGATTATATGGAGGAAAACTCAAATAACTTTATTAATAGTAGAAGAGAGGATTACAACCCAGTTGTCTGATCCAGCATCATCCTCCTAGCATCAAAGCCCTCTTCACCTCATGAAAAGCAAGATCACCCAACAATACAATGTCTCTTCTCAAAGATAAACCAACAGCACTTCCTTACAAAATAAAAAATTCCAGCCTCTAGATCTCTCAGATGAGGGATCCATTTATAGATGTCTTGCAAGGGAGTGAGTCAGCTCTAGGTTTTTTATTAGTGTAATTCCACTGATAGTTCTTGGTTACACTTGGAGATTTCATTGATCTCTTACTCATCCATGGGTGAATTCAGAGAGGCAAGTGTCATAGGAGAAGTTTCTAGAAGATTCAATGAGCATCCACTTAGCAAACTGTCTCTACCATTTGTCTATTCTCGCTCATCACACCCCACATAAGGCTCTTTCAGTATGCATCGCACCTGGCTAGTGTAGCAGCTAGTATGCACCGCACCTTGGCCAAGGAGTAGTCAGTATGGTCCAATTTTGGCCAGTTTTGAGTGGTTTTTTAGGTGGAACTTCTAGGAAATGATGTAATCAGTTGACCATGATCCTTTATGTTATGAAACAACACTTCTAGGGCTTAAAGAGCCCTTGGTTTATTGACATATATGATTGGGGTTAAAGTGCCCAAATATGTCTATAATACCAAGAAGCTTTGTCTAACCTGGGAAAAGTTTTGGATAAGTGTACTGAAATGAACCTATCACTCAGTCCTAAAAAGTGTGAATTATTGATGACTGAAGGGACCATGCTAGGTCATGCAATCTCTCAGCAAGTATTATAGGTGGACCCCAACAAAATTTCCATCATCCAAAGCGTCCCACCTCCTCAAAAGGTGAGATATGTCCAAAGTTTCCTAGGCTTAGTGAGATATTATAGAAGATTCATTAAAGATTTCATTAAGCTAGCCTCTCCATTGTTTGGTATTTTGGGGAAAGATGTCAAATTCATATGGACTAACCACTGTCAAGAAGCCCTAGATACCTTGAAAAGTAAACTTGTGACTACCCCAATTTTGAGAGGTCCAAACTAGGTCGTACCTTTCCACATTCACACAGATGCCTCGAACAAAGTGATAGGAGCAACCTTAGGGCAATTTAATGAGAAGCTATCTTATGCCATATATTTTATAAGTAAAAACTTGTCAAAGACAGAATTAAACTACACGGTGACCAAGAAAGAACTCTTAGTTGTAGTCCATTCCTTCAATAAATTCAAACACTACATCACCGGCTATCAAACATTTGTACACATTGATCATGCTGCAATTAGGTATTTGATGAATAAACCAGATGTGAATGCTCGTATCATTATATGGTTTCTCTTATTACAGTAGTTTGATTTAACCATTATTGATAAACCTAGTAAGGAAAATGTTGTTGCTGACTTTTCATCTAGAATAAAATTTCCTGCAGGTGAAGAAGTAATGGTGGATGATCAAATGCCAGATGAACACCTATTCACTATCCAAGTACTCTCTCCATGGTTTACTAATATAGCAATTTACTTGGTTTCAGCACATTTCCCGCCACACCTGTCCTCGAAAGAGAAGAGCAAGATTGTGAGGAAAAGTTCCCCTTTCACTTGGACTAGGGGCAATCTCTTCAAACTTGGCCTAGATCAGGTTTTGAGAAGATGTGTCAGGGAGGAAGAAGTCTTTGACATTCTCCTAACCTATCATGATGGGCCCTGTGTAGGCTATTTTGCAACAGAGAGGACTGCCTTCAAAATTCTGCAAGTAGGTTACTATTGGCCCACTCTTCATCAAGATGTGAGGAGATATATCAGCCAATGTGACCATTGTCAAAGGATGGGGAAACCTACTCGAAGGGATGAGATGCCCCTGCAACCTCAAGTGACTTTCGAGCCATTTGAGAAGTGGGTCATGGACTTTGTGGGTCTTGTCAACCCTCCTTCAAAGAAAAAATATTACATCATTGTGTGCATTGATTATCTAAAAAAATGGGCAGAGACAAAAGCGATCAAGGCAACAACAAAAGAAAAAGTAGCTGAGTTTTTGAGGGAGAACATCTTCTATAAGTTCATATATCCAAGAGAGTTAGTCACAGATCAAGGGAATTAGTTTAGCTCCAATCTGATTGAAGACCTGCTCACACATCACAAAATAAAGCACAGAACTTCCACCCCTTACCATCCACAAGAAAATGGACAGGTGGAAGTCACTAACAGAGCTTTGGAAGGAATTTTGACCAAAGTAGTGAGCAGCAGCAAAAAAGGTTGGGCAGATTAACTGGTTGAGGCCACCTAGGCCTATAACACCACATGGAAGACCACCACCAGGTTCACACCCTATGAGCTGCTCTATGGAAATAAGGCTTTGTTGTCAATAGAATTTGAATACAATACACTAAGGATGACAGCTTAGCTGGACCGTGATCTCAGCCATGCACAAAAGGAAAGGTTACTCCAGCTAAATGGATTTGATGAACAAAGATTGCAAGCCCTTCTCCACACAGAGGTAGTCCAGCTTCGAAGGAAAATATGGCATGACAAATACCTTAAAGAGAAGAAATTCCAAGAAGGAGATTGCACACTACTGTATGACTCAAGGTATAAGGCTTTCAAGGGCAGATTGAGGACAAGATCACTAGGACCATACATAGTAGAAAAGTGCAATGACAATGGTTCAGTTCTGATCAGGACCATTGATGAAGAAGCCATTCCCATGCTTGTCAATGGGCATAGGTTGAAAATCTACAAGAAGCCCCTCTCCAACCAAGAATTCATTGAAAATCTGAGTAAAACAGTGTTGGTAGTGGAGCAAGTCTCTGCCCCCAATCCACCCACTCACTAAAAAAAAAAAAACAAAAACAAAAACAAAAAAACGAGGAGAAGAAAGATCCCTGGGTGAAAACCTCCCCTTGGAGGCGCCCAGGGTAGGTAGGTAGGGTGAAAACCTTCTGGAGGCACCCTAGCTATCTCTTAAAAAAAAAACAAAAAACAAAAACCAAAAACAAAAAGAAAGAAAAAACAAGAAAAGAGAAATTAACTTTTGTTGAGTGCATTGCAGGTTGCAGGAGGACCACAGAGGGAAAGGGGACATGCACCAAGTCTACTACACCTCTTCTAGACCCTCTTCCATTATTTCTACCTTCTCCCATTCCCTGGTCTTACATTTTCTGAAAATTGCACATCCTACAAGAAGCTCTACGTGTTCTATAGGAGGCTCCTGTAGAAATCACAGAGAGCTCGAAATCAGGTCAAAAAAGGGATCAAAGGGCTAGAAACTTTCACATAAGACCTGTGGGCCATCCTACAGCCATCCATCATCATATATCTCCATTCCATACTTGCACCACCACATTCCTAATCGTTTCTCTCCACCCTGCACATAAAACACATAAATCCTGTTTCTTTTGGTTTTTTAGAAAAATAAAAAAATAACCTAGCAGCATCCTCATCTCTTACCTATTGCATGCCAACTACTTTCCCATGATAGTCAAAATCCTCCTTAGATTCCTCTCAAATCCCTGCTCAAGCCCCAGCCAAAAGTTTTAAAGGGAAAAGTAGCTACAATAATTCCTGTAGGATTCCTGTAGCAGATGATCGCCTTAAAAATCAAGCTCCAAAGGCAGGGTCAATGTAGCCACAGATGTGTAGAATGCGCAAGGAGAAGGATCCTAATTGAATATCACCTGTACAAGGAAGTTGAGCCACCAATCCAGAAGCCACAGGTGCCAACAGTAGAAATCCATCGATAGAACGCCAAAGTCTAAGCATGCAACAACATGGCAGCATGCAATTCTCAACTAATAGGTAAGTGACTAAAGTTGTTCCTCTGTTGCATGGGTATAGTTTAAAAACTGCATGGAAAAATGAGATGGTTACGATTAAACTAGATCGGTGGCCAGCTAACTGGCCACCCTCGTCCAATTCAAACAGTGCTTAGCGGGTGCACTCAGCACGTGTGTCCAGTCAACTCGTAAGAATCTCAAAACACGTAGTCGCGGCGTCCAAACACAAATGATGGAAATGATTGCGGACAAGCAGCATGAAGTTTCATAATGAAACTGAAGTAGGGAAGAACGCTCTGAATGAGGGTAACATACCCTTCCTGCCACCTCATGTCACGCGGAATGAGTTATACTTGCGGACAAATCTAACCTTCCTAGGAGTCTAAGACTCTCTAATGACAAACAAACCAAATAAGAGCTATCCTTCTCTAGATACACATCATTTTACAAGAAATCAAATGTTCTCGATCTTACCTTAGGTCCAATGCTTGTTGTAGTAGTCCAGTTTTGTTGATCCGGATGAGCTCCTCCTTCACCTTCAGACCTGCATTCACTAACAAGGCAAACAATTACATAGCATCTGAATATTCATTATAAAACAAAATATACCTATCATACT
>APFE031630373.1:0-31756 GCA_000404065.3 Pinus taeda | reverse complement strand
TCTCTCCAAGCTTTTTGAGCATAGGAATAAAATCTTAAATCAAAATAAATAATTTGTCTTTAGGTCCGATAGATCATTATTTGGTCTCAGCGGACGTTAACCATCATCATCATCATCATATTAAGATATAAGATTAATGGATCACTTTAAATAGTAAATAGTAGTTGATTAATTCACATAAAGAAATATAGCCGTTACCTGGTCAAGAAATATAGTCGTTGGAGGTTTTTGTTCATTCAACTTGTCCTGATCATGAACCACACTAGTTGGTTGGAAACATTTGGACAAATGAAATATCATGTGATTTACGCGGAAAAATCTCTCATAATCACATAAAGAAATCAATAATTTGACTTATGGTAAAAACCAATAAATCGGTTTAAAAGATTAATTATGGACTCAGATTTATATATCAAAATTTTTTATAACTTAAAATTAATAAATCCAAATTATCCAAAAAAATTACCTAATATATATTTAATTTATCTATTATAGCCTTTATACTAATAAATAATTTAATCAACTCTCCTTAAATAGAAAATTAATTTAAAAATTACATCTTGATTTTTATATCACAATTGTTATGAAATCCTATTAATTTTTAATATGTGAAAAAATATAAACTTTATTTTAACATAAATAGTATAGTACGAAGACTTCCTATAAATATATTGCATTTATTTGTCCGTGGTCCTCATCCTCCGCCCACCATGTTTAATGTCAAATTGGGCTCGTTGACCGAAACTATCGTCCTGACAATTTGGACCTGAGCGCTTCCATAGATGACAAGTTCCAAATAGGGAAGATAAATCAGTTATAGAAGAACCCCATCCCTGCGATTTTGACATTGACCCTTTCTACAATTTTAACATCAACAGATCGCATTATCCCCATAGGCCAGTGAAAACCAAAAAGAAAGAGCAGTAATCCGGAACATTCCTTCCAGAAATCGCCAAAAATACATCATAACAAATGTTGCACATAGGTACAGATCCACAATGGGCCAGAAGAACTAAAAATTGCCCCATAAAATCTAAAATTGATCCACTATCCAATCAGGGACAAGAAAAAACTAAAACTGCCAAAACAAAAAGGTACTACGATAAGCCTCCACATGATCTAGAGGCCTCTGCATCAGAAACCCAAAAATCAGAGGAAAAACAGAGCAAGTAAAATAAAAACAACCTAGAACTAGAAGAGGAAAGTCCCAGATCCACGGGCAGAGCCATCCACCTGAGAGTCAAAGTGGATCGAACCCTGTTTAGAGAGAGCATCAGCCCACGGATTCTGCTCCCAAAAAGCATGCTCGAAGGTGATGTTGGAGAAAGAGGCCATCAGATTTGAGCATTTTGCAACCAATGTCGTAGGGAAGGCACAGCCCAATCTATAACTATTTTGGAATCTCCTACCATGTGAATTTTGTCAAATAGTGAGCCAGAAAGCGTCCCCCAAGGGCCAATACCTCTACCTTGAATTAGTGCCCGGACCACCAAACCAGTAGAAGCAGTAGGCAAGTGATGAACTGATCTCAATGTACGCCCCTCAGCCGCACTTACCACGTAAATTTGGCCTTGTTGTCATCATGCATTGCAAAAAACAACATTCGGTCTTGTTGCGATCGTCCCGTGGCACCTTTGCTCTTCTTCAATAACAAGTTCAAACCACATCCCTATCGTCATGTAGATCTTCCGTCAAAATCCATATAGATGTCCAATTGCTTCTTCTTATGTAAGCTCGAATTTTATTAAATTTTATTGCCTTAGAACAATATAAAGAAATAAAATATAAGCGCTTGTTAAAGGAATTTAAGTTTAATTCATCCGTGGTATTATAGGAAAATAATAAATTATTCTAATGTCTATGAGGTTAAAAATAGTTTATGGGACAGATTGCTTCTTCATTTGCTTGATGTATTTGGCCATTTTTCTGTGAAGCTTCAAAATAAATGCTCCCAACTTTTCGACAAACCTCTCGCTAAATAGATTATCCCAAGAGCTAGCTAGTTGCCAGCATATTTGCATAATTTTCCGTGTTGTCTTTGAAGACCTGAAATGTTTTTATGTTTCCACTTTTCCGGAAGAACAAAAAATGCATACTCTTTCCTCCCACACTTCCTTTCACAACGTTGTTGATGAGAATTAGTCCTTAACTGATAATAGTTCAACAGATGAGGGTTTTATTATTATTCTTAAGCAAAAATGAGAACTACAATTTTCTTGCCTTTCACTACCAAAACTTTGGAAATTATTTTCTCCACTGGAAAAATCGATCTAGAAACACTAGTTTCCCTTTTACAAAACCTCACTGCCTCCACTAAATAATTCACATTCCCTGCGTGCTACATGCACTGGATGATATGGAGACCTCTTTGGAACTCGCACTACCTACAGAAATTCATTCTGGTAATGATTTATGCCTCTTGCAACTCAATTGAGCAACTCAAACCTCCTCTAATACATATTTTCGACAATTGGAAATTGAACTACTTCCTAGCTATGCACATTAGCTAGTATGGCCTCACTACAGAATAATTTGGCCTTCTTTCCTCTATCTGGAAAATGGAAATTACTAAGAAAAATTCTTCCGAAAGTCTTCTCTGCTGAAACACCTTTGTGAGTGTCTCCCTTGCTCACACAGCACCCTTACTTATCTCTACAATTGGGTGGGTGATTCGAACTCCTTGATATGTCTCCAATTGACCCATCGATTTGCTCTTATAATCTCTAGTTAACTAATCAACAACCATGATCTATTCACAATCAATGGTTAAGATCATATTGGCCCCATCAAGTGACTTTGCTGGAAGTCTCTAGAACAAAATTTTCTAATCATATTCAATTTGATTTTTTATGTTTTATTTTTATTTTTCTTGATATTTAAATTTTATATGGATTCTTATATTTAAATTTTATACAGTTTGAGTGGGCCTAATGGTTAAGAGCATGTGTTTCCTCCTAAGTGGTCACAGGTTTCAAACCAGAGGGGGTAGAGTATGTATGCCTTCTTAGACTTAGCAGTCAAATCGTTGCGCGGAGGTGGGTCCCTTGCCCCACAAACAAGGGGGTCTCATACACCAATTTGGTGTCTGGCTTGGCCGTGACCTTAAAACTGGGTCCCTTGTCCCACAAACAAGGGGGTCTCATACACCAATTTGGTGTGGGTCCCTTGTCCCACAAACAAGGGGGTCGCATACACCAATTTGGTGTCTGGATAATAATATATCATGAAGACGTACCTTTTTCGTGTATAACGAAGGGGCTCATTTACCGATAATTGGGGGGCAAACTTACTGATAATTGAAACAAGGGGAAAAATGTAGAACAAATCTTGCTTCAATACCATGTCTCTAATTAAATTTCTAATTACAATAAGGGTTTTTAATACCTCCCCTCAGGCAATAAAATGTCTAACTATAGGGTATAGGGGTTTTTAATCTCTTGCTTCTGACTATAAAATGTGTAACTCAAAAAAAAATGTTCAAACTGCCAACTATAGAATGTAACTGTAAAATGTCTACAAACCTTTTTCTCCTTACTATAGAATCTTCATGGGTTTCACTGTCCATGGGTTTGACAAAAAAAATTCAACTTAGTGCTTCCAATGGTAGATTGTCTAAGTATATCCAAATAGAGAATGTTCACAATCTCTTGCATCCAAATAAATTGTTCATCCTTAATATGGAGAATCAAGAATCTCAACCTTTGATGATCACAAAAATAACAAAAAATAAAATTCGTTATCATATTTTTAAAATTATTTAATAACAATTAATTTTTTTTTATAAAAATTATAAATATTATAAATCAAATTATAAATATATTTTCATATTATAATATTTAAGTTAATTATTCAATTAATGATAAATGATTTTTATACGTAATTTTATAGTTTTGAATATCTAACTTTTAAATAGTGTATCATAATTTTTTTATTTGTTGTTTGTGAAATTAGCCAGCATATTTGCATAACTTTTTGTGTTGTCCTTGAATACCTCACATTCTAAAATGAAATGTTTTTATGTTTCCACTTTTCCGGAAGAACAAAAAATGCATACTCTTTTCTCCCACACTTCCTTTGAACTTTTCCAACGCCTTGTTTCACAACGTTGTTGATGAGAATTAGTCCTTAACTGAGCAATAAGAATTTTGGCTCTCCAAGAGATATTGACCTCTATGTATGCTTTTGGTTGATGACTATGAGTGGGATTAAACATTTCAATATAGTAATTTTTATTTCTTCTTAGCTCCTTATCCCAAGTATGCTTGTGGAACTTTTCCATAACAAAAGCTTTTATCTCTTTGTTGTTTATGGGACATGGGTTCAAGCAAATACCCCATTTACTAAACCATGTTTTATTTTGCTGCATCCAAGCTTTTTTTCTCTTGCACAATCTATCATTAAAAACAACCTTAAGCCACCTACCCTCTTCCATTTTCTCAATTGTTTTAAATACCTTATGACTCACACCATAGCAATTGCTTCAATAGAAGTAGTCCCAGTTTCACTTAACAAGATATCACAAGGAACTGCACTTTTAATCTTAAATTTGTTTGTAATCAAACGCTTCTGAATTTTCTCAATTTGTCTCCACTGCATGTCGGATGTACCGATGGCCCATAGTTCCGAACCATATATATTCACTGGAATCATTAGAAGCCCAAAAAGAGTTTGAGTGGTTTTCCAGTCCCATAACTTTGCCTCTCTACACCTATTTTGAAAAGCATAAAATGCTTTCCAACCCACCAAAGTTCTTTGTTTCTACAACCATTCTAGCGTAGATTTTTGTTGAATTCAATTCTGAGGTATTTGTAATCTGCAACTTCTTCTAGAAAGTTGCCTTCAAAATAAAACTTATGTTGGTTATGTTTTCTTTTCTTAGAGAATACCACTATTTTCGTTTTGTTGATATTGACTTGCATCCCCACACTTCTACAAAAATGCTCAAGGGATAGTAAGTGCTCTCGCAAACCAAGAGCCGATTTAGCAGTTATAATAAGGTCATTTGCATACAAAAGAAGCCTTATAACAAACTTGCCCAAATAGATACCATCACTCCCTTGCGAATTTAACCACTCCTCAAGCTTGTTGATATATAAGTAGGAGGCAGTCTGAATACGTCTTCACCTATGTTACTAGAAACGGAGCAGGGGCATTAGTTTCCGAAAAAAATGCAAAGAAATGGAACAGTTCAGAAAACACCATTTTGTAGGGTCGTTTTCGTTTTTCAATACATGAAACCGGTTTCTCCATAAACGAATGGTTTTCTGACACGATTTTCAAAAAAACGTTGTTCTGGTTCATTTGTAATGTTGGTCTCATTCCAATTGGATGTTGAGCCGACTAAAAAAAGGCAAAGGTTGGTTTTCCGATAAAGGTTGCTCTGGTTCGTATGTAATGTTGGTCTCATTCTGATTTGACGTTGAGCCGAATTAAAAAAAATGAATGTTGGTTTTGTGGATAGTTTTCAGAGGCGGTTTCATGGTCTGCTGCTAAAATTTCTTTAACCACATTGTCCATTTAGGGATTTTGTTTGTTAAAATTATATTATTTCGATGCCTTGCCTATTGTTATGTTTTTTTAATGTTTTAATTATTTTTTCTTAATTTTTGTGTTGGTTTTATTTAAAAGTATATTTAGTGTAGAGTTTGTTATATAGTTTTATTGTATTTAATATTTAAAAAATATTTATTTATATAAAATTATAAATTTAAATGTACAGGGTTATATTATAAATTATTTTTATTATTATAAAGATTAATTACTATTATAATGGATTAACGATAAAGTTTTGAAAATTTGATGGTAATTTTTTGTAGGTTTTGTCTAATTGTAGCATTTCTTCTCAACCCTTCAACTTTTTCTATACAAAATGTCAATGGAAGGAGTAACACTTCTATAGCAAGATAGTTGAAGGTAGTAGTAGTTCTAAACAACCCTCTACTTTTAGCTCAATTCCGCAATCCCAATGGGGCTCAATTCAATCTTCACCATCCTATTATCCAACTAAGGAAACTACAACCTAGTAGTTGCTTGCCAAATACTACAATATAGCCCAAATTTGAGGTTTTGTCTAGTTGTAGCATTTCTGGTTCTCAACCCTTCAGCGTTTTCTATGCAAAATGTCAATGGAGGGAGTAATACTTCTTCCTATAGCAAGATAGTTGAAGGTAGTAGTAGTTCTAAACAACCCTCTACATTTGGCTCAATTCCGGAATCCCAATGGAGTTCAATTCAATCTTCACCATCCTATTACCCAACTAGGGAAACTACAACCTAGTAGTTGCTTGCCAAATACTACAATATATCCCAAATTTGAGGTCTGCTCAAATCATATGGGAGAATATACACATGATATGCGAGATCATGTACTCATCCGGAAATTTCTAGGGATATGGCCTTCAAAAAAATCCCACTCAATAGGTCCAAATCAAGTGGAAATGGAAAGGTCAAATCAAACTTGAGTTCAATACCAAAGGTGTTTTCACTATTAAAGGATCAAACATGGGTATTTGAGAATGACCCATGGAAACAACACAAACTTTGTTTCTCACTATGAATATTCAAAAATGGTTTATGTGAGTAACTATTTATGAACCACATTATTGGGGAATGCCCATGATACATGCTTTGTTTTATGTTTTTCACATTTTTCTTATTTTTTTTTCTCTCTCCTCATTTTTTTGAATGCAAAACCTCCCCACTCCATTTTTCTTCCGGTTATCATTTCACGTTTTGTTTCCCTTCCCGTTTCTAGTAACCTAGGTCTTCACTAGCCTCATTTTAAAAGGAAAAAATGAAAAATCGGAGTGATCCTCTTTTAGACTTTCAAGTTTTATTCATGCCCTGCATTAGACTGGGTGCCTGAGCTGCATTTTACAACAAATATTTAAAAATTCTAAAACTTTTTGCTTGGAAATTTACTTGATGAGCTGCATAATTTATAGAAATATTTAGAAATTTGAATGTGAAACCTTCTTGTCTAAGTACTAGAATTTATAAAGAGTTGTCTTTTCAGGTGAATCTTTCTTCTTTGTAAATTAAACTTCATTAAAGAAAATTCAATCATTCCATTTTTAAGGAATACGTAGAAAGTAGGGATTTTTGAAAATTGGCTCAAAATGCGGTAATGTTTGATGAAGTGTTTCCAATGACCGGGTCCTCTACACATCTTGGAGGGCTGGTAATTCTTCTGTTTAGTTGGTTAGAAGTTATTGCACAGCCAATAAAGAAATAAATCTCTATAATATGTAGGTGTTGCCACAGATGGGTCTCATAGCTACTAAAAGTGGATTCCAAGCGGTTACCTCTTTCTGGTTAGGTCTCGTAGCTACTTGAAATCCCGAGTTTGAGAATTCCAAGCAGTTACCCCTTCCTGGTCAGGTCTCAGCTACTTGAAATCTTGGTTGAAAATTCCAGAGGCAATTGTATGCCTGGGATTGGACTCTCTATTTAGAGGTTCTGGATATTGATCAACCTCCTTTTTCTTTTAGGTGATGTAAAGTTATATGGTGGAGTGGCTAGGAGTGATGTATTTCCCTGAGGAAGGAGTTCTCACAAACTATCCTTATCGATCGGTGTTCTGGCCGTGCCAATAAAGAGAGCAGGAGTGGTACCAGATCTAATGACTCGTAAATCCAAAAGCACATAAAGGGCTTCATTGAGGATTTATTCGAGGATCTTCACTGGGAAATAGCCAGTTCCACGTGTCTCAGTCTTCATTGTTAGGCGGTTGAGGTTGTCAATTTGATACAAGGCCATCCACCATCGGTTTCAAAAGGTCATTGATTCTTGTTCAAAGGAAGATCGCAGCCTCCCCATCACAACGACGACCTACTTTGACTGATCTAAACTAGGATTCATTATTTTTTCAAATAGAAAGGCAACGATCCCTTTGGGATTTTGTGAGGAGGTGTTGATAAAAGGATGTCAGATCCCTCTGAATGTCATTTTGGGTATCTAGTTTATTACCCAGGTTGTATTTAATGCAAGAGATATAATTGTGATGATGGTGTTGGGTCATTGAGTGATGAAAGAACTTAGTATTCTTTTCACCGTCCCTTAGCCATCGCACTTGGGATTTTTGTTTCCAGAGGATTTCTTCCTGGCTGTGTTACTCTCCAAACTGTGCTTGAATTGTAGTTTTCTGCAAAATGAGTTCATTCGTGTGCCCCTCCAAGATGATCCTCTGTTGAATATGTTGCATCTGTGTAGTGAGATCCTTTTGATCTTTAAATATGTGACCAAATTCCTGGTTGTGTCATTGCTTCAAATGAGCCTTAAGGAATTTTAGCCATTGGTTAAAGCAATGCATAATGGAACCATTGTCTATCGAGGCTTCATTCTACAACGTGGCAACAATTTCCTGGAAGGATGGGTGCTTCAACTAGAATGGTCGAAATTAGAAAGGACGATTCAGGGGGCTTCCTTGCCAATATAGTGTTAAGCATATGGGCCAATGGTCTAAGCCATGACTAGGCAAGATGGAAGCGTCAATAAAAATTCCTGTAATCATTAGGGATTCAACTATGCGAAAATGATCTAGGTGGGACCAACTTGTAATGACTCACCCGTCCTATTGTTCCAAGTATATATTCGATTACAGGTTTACAGATCATCCATCTTCAGAGAGTGGATTATCTCCATGAAGATCTCTGAATCAACATCTAATCTCCTTATACCTCCTTTCTTTTCATCAAAAGACTTTACAATGTTAAAATCCCCAACTAGAATCTAGTACCCCTCTCTTATTAATTGATGAATGTCTTGAAGACTACACAGAAAGGAGGATTTAACTCCCTGGAGGTTAGGCCCATAAACAATGGCGATATAATTGTGTTCAGTTGATCCCATCGGTTGAAATTTAGTCGTGAGGTTTCTTTGAGTTGAAATGAAGTCACAGAGAGTGATTTCAGAGGGTTTGTAGAGGATTGTTATTCCCTATGATGCTACTTGAGCCTCAATTACAATTGAAAGGAAACCTTTCCAGATAGTGGTTGCACTTATTGATAGTTGATCACTTGAACACTTGGTTTTTTGAATCATGATAATGGTAGGTTGGTCTTAGAGTATTTTACTTTTGACAAGCTTGTGTTTTGTTTTTCCATTCAGGCATCTTACCTTCTATGAGAGGACTTTGACCGAGTATTGGAAGGGGTGGGATGGAAGGAATCCGTCATCAAGTTAATCCTTCTTGAATTTACCAATATTTCACCTAATTCTTATAGTAGTTGCTTGTTGCTTCTGCAATCTCTTTTCTTATCCTCTTCGCAAGATTTGGGGTTCTATTGAGATGGATTTCTTTTAATACCCAATGAAGAAGATTGAGTGGGCTTACCTTAGAATTGTTGTTTTTGGAGCTCTTAGGATCTGATATAGGCTTTGGTTAGGAGCTGGATTCGCTGATGCAAAATAGAGTTTGGGTCTTTACCCTCCTAGGCTGCTGCAATGGAATGTAAGTCACTCTTCTAGATTCAGATCTTCTCCTTCCTCATCTTCATACATTTCCCCAGATTTGTGGATCATTTCGACATCTTCTGTTGCATTGGTCTTATCATCATTATCTAGTTTTCTTCTCCTGAGTTGATCCTCTGCAACTTCCAAGGGTTTATAAGAATGGGCCCTTTGGTCTTCTTACAACTTAAACTTAGCATCTGTAGAGTTCATTGCTGGGTTGGACAGGATTGCATATCTATTGTTGGTTATGTGTCCCTTTGTAGATGCAATCCCTATTGATTTCTTATTGGATCATCTTTTGTTCATGATCCTTCCAAAGCCATCTTGATCCTTGGAGGATGGATATGAAAGGAGATATGCTTGTAAGCCATTAGATAATTCTAGATATTGTAATATAGTAGATGGGAAAGGTACATTTAGAGGGCATTCTCAGAAGAGATGTCCATGTTCATAACACTTTCGGCATCAAAAGGGGATAGGGGCTCAGATATGTTCATATCAACACAAATCCTTGCATAGGAGTTGTATTGGCCCTACTTAGTAGCTTCCTAAGTCAAAACATATGACCCCAAAGTGTTTCCTACTGTGAAATTTTCTTAATTGCAACAACTAGAATTTAATCTTCTATGTACTATTGCTATTTTCATAAATAATAACAGGAACTAAGAAATAATGCACACACACGAAATTATTAACACTAGTATTTTTGGACAAATTGTCCCTAGAAAAATCCCAAAGTGGGGAAAACTAGTTCAATAGATGAGGGTTTTGTTATTATTCCTAAGCAAAAATGAGAACTACAATTTTCTTGCCTTTCACTAGCAAAGCTTCGGAAATTATTTTCTCCACTGGAAAAATCGATCTAGAAACACTAGTTTCCCTTCTATAAAACCTCACAGCCTCCACTAAGTAATTCACACTCCCTGCCTACTACATGCACTGGATGATATGGAAATGCGTACGGACCTCTTTGGAACTCGCACTGCCTACAGAAATTCGTTCTGCTAATGATTTATGCCTCTTGCAACTCAATTGAGCAACTCAAACCTCCTCCAATACATATCTTCGACAATTGGAAATTGAACTACTTCCTAGCTATGCACATTGGCTAGTATGGCCTCACTACAGAATAATTCGACCTTCCTTCCTCTATCTGGAAAATGGAAATTACTAAGAAAAATTCCTTCGAAAGTCTTCTCTGCTAAAACCCCTTTTTCATTGTCTCCCTCGCTCACACGACACCCTTACTTATCTCTACAATTGGGTGATTCAAACTCCTTTATATGTCTCCAATTGACCCATCAATTTGCTCTTATAATCTCTAGTTAACGAATCAACAACCATGATCTATTCACAATGATGGCTAAGATCATATTGACCCCATCAAGTGACTTTGTTGGAAGTCTCTAGAGCAAAATTGATTTACATTAAGTAGTCTGATTTGATTAACTAGTTTTCTTAAGTTAGACTTGGGAAAATATTTAATAATTGGCTAATTAATCTAATTAAGATATTTTCCTTGGAAACATTTTTTGGGTCTTGGAGATAATTATCCTCCTGTGTTCCTTAGCTTCTTAGAAACCAATAGAGACTAGAACACTTGTCTGAGCTACTCGAAAACTAACACTCCCTCTTAGCGAGGAAGGTGCTCTCCACTACTTCCAACTTAACCCTGAAGAAGACAAACTTTGCCTTACCCAAGGCCTTCGTGAGAATATCTGCAAATTGTTGATTTGTGGGAACATATTGTAGCTGAACTGATCCACGTTGTACACAATCTCTGATGAAGTGGTATCTCATGTTTATATGCTTCAACTTATCATGAAACACTGGATTCTCAGAGAGCTTGATGCAACTTTGATTATCACAGTAGGTACTAATCAAATCCAATTGTTGACCCAACAGTGCCACTAGCAGCTTCCGAAGCCAAATAGCTTTGCATGTGGCCATGATTGTTGCCATTTAGTTTGCCTTTGCAGAACTTAGTGCCACGGACTTTTGCTTCCTGCTGCACCAAGAGACAACCCTTGATCAAATACTGAAGCAACACCCTGAGGTGCTTTTCTGATCCACTGAACTGCCTGCCTAGTCTATATTTATATATTCCATGAAACTAACACCATCACCTCGAGCATATCTCAGACCATACTCAACTATACCACGTAGATAATTGGTTATGAATGTGTACGGCCCCGAAAGGATGGAGGGTAAACTCTTGTTTCTTGATTCACTGTAGAAGCGCAGGGAACGTCATGCAAAAATCCCCTGGATCTTGGGGGTGATTTCAATATGATAAAAAACGTTGTTGGAAAAAAAAGGAGGAACTAGAATTCTAACCAAAGATTCTTGTGCTTTCCAAACCTTCATAGATAGTATGAAGTTCGTGGATATTGCTATGAATAATGGTACCTTTACTTGGAACAATAAAAGAGGAGGAGAGTCTCAAGTGGCCTCCAAACTGGACAGATTTATAATTTCAGAAGATCTTATGATCAAGGACAAGGACATAGTTGTGAGTGTTCTTCCCTTTGGAGGCTCGAATCACTGGCCGGTTCAACTGGACATTCAAGGTATTGGCAAACCTAACAATAGATTCAGATTTGAGAATATCTGGCTCTCCCACCCAGACTTCTATAACAACATTGCTATCTGGTGGATAGAATATTTGGATATTCAAGGCACAAGAATGTTCCTTCTTCAAAAAAGACACAAACACATTAAACTCCGGCTTAAGGAGTGGAATAAGAAGGAATATGGCAACATTTTTGAAGAAAAAAAATTGTGGAAGGAAAAACGCAGAAACTCAACCAAACCGTGATTACAAAGGGTTTTGATAAGGAGCAGAATGAACTGGCAACTAAATATCATCAAGACTAGGAGAACTTATGTAAGTAAGAGGGCATTTTTTGGTGGCAGAAATCCAGAGTGAAATGGCTAAAAGAAGGAGATCGCAACACCAGATTCTTCCACAGATCCAGTATGGCGAACAAAGCTCACAACAAGATTTCTAATATTAAGGACAAGAAAGGTAACATGCTCAGCACGCATGAAGAAATCAAAGTTGAGCTAGTTCAACACTTTCAGGGCATTGCTCAGGAAACCTGAACTAACAGAGATCAATCTATCAGGGAGATTTCTAGGCATATACCTAAGCTAGTCTCCAAAGAAGACAATTTCAAGCTCAATAGAACAGTGTCAGAAGAGGAGGTCAGGGAGGTCCTTAAAGAGATGCAAAATGGCAAGGCACCAGGTCCGGATGGGTTCAATGTAGACTTCTTCAAAGCCTGCTGGAATATAGTAAAAGAGGACATTCTGAACGTGGTGGAAGACTCAAGGAGGGATAAAACTATCTTGAAGGCACTTAACTATCACCCTGATCCCTAAACAGGATGTGGCCCTAACTCCTGAAAGGTTCAGACCCAATGCCTTGTGCAATGTTGTCTACAAAATTATCTCCAAAGTGGTTGCCAATAGACGCAAACCCCTTCCTCCTACCCTGGTGGAATCGGAACAATCAGGATATGTGGAAGGCAGATAAATCCTCGACAACATCGTTCAAGCTCATGAGGTGGTTCACTCATTGACAAACAATAAGAAAGCTGGTATGATCATGCAACTGGACATAGCCAAAGCCTATGATAAGCTAAACTGGACATACATCAGAAAATTTCTTGCTTCTTTCGGGTTTGATCATAACTGGATCAGATGGGTTATGGCCCTAGTCACTTCACCCAGCTTTTCAATCTTGGTTAATGGTTCACCCTCGGAGACTTTCATTCCTTCAAGAGGCTTAAGGCAGGGAGATCCACTCTCTCCCTTTCTTTTTATACTCATGATGGAAGGGCTGGGATGAAAAATCAGACATGCCAAGGTAGTGGGTTTGGTCAAAGGTCTCCAACTTTCTGAAGAGGGTCGTTCTTTAACACATCAACAATTTGTGGATGATACCATGCTATAAGGGATCCTCACGGTCAAGGAAGCTCTTGCGTATAAGCAAATCCTGAAAGACTTTGCCATGGCTTCAGGTTTGGAGGTAAATCTCTCTAAATCTAAATTTTTTTTCTTTAATACTCACATTGCTATTCAAAGAAATATAGCCAGAATTTTGGGCTTCCAAAGGGAGCTCCTCCCGTCGAAATATTTGGGAGTTCCTTTCACTACCAAACCCTTACACAAGAGCATATGGGAACTTGTTATTAATAAATTGCAAGACAAGGTTAGGAAATGGACCTATAGATCTCTAAATTTGGCTGGTAGGTTAGTGCTAACCAAAGTTGTCCTTCAATCCATCCCTATCTTTATGCTATCTGTTCTCCCAGCTCCTCAAAGTGTCCTACATCAGCTCAAATCCATTCATAGAGACTTCCTTTGGGTTAAGGGGGAGGATCGTAGGAAATGGGCCTTGGTAGCTTGGGATAAGATCTCCAAACCTAAGAGCTTTGGTGGTCTAGGTTTGGATGACCCTGACTTACTCAGCAAGGTTTTAGGTTCCAAATTATGGTGGAGATGGGTTAAAGAGCCAAAGGCGCAGTGGGCAACCATTTGGAAAGAAAAATATGCCAACACCTGGCATAACCATGATCTAATAAGAATGTTAGGTCACAGAAAGGGCTCGCACATTTGGAACAAAGCCTGGGATAACCGGAGTTTGGTCCAAGGAAACAGCTTTTGGGAAATTAGAGAAGGAAATCTCAGCCTGTTCTGGGAGGACAAATGGCAACAAGAACCTATTTTATTAAACAAAGACCTAAGGAATCTCAAGGAAAACACTGATAGCAATAGACTTTCTAAGGTGAAAGACTTTTGGGAGCACACCAATAACAATGATAAATGGAGAATCTGGAGGAATTTTGATTTTAGGGATAACAACACCCTGAAGGCTAAAGCAAAAACTCTTAAGGAAATGTTAGATCAGAGGAAGATTATGAAATCTGAGGGCCACGATCAGCTGTGATGGCGCAACAATAATGAGGGGGTTTTTAACCTCAATGAAGCAAATCTCATTCTCCTTGACCTTAATTCTCAATTTCCAGACAAAACCTGGCTTAACCTTTGGAGACACCAGGGCTAGATTAAAATTAAACTTTTCATGTGGCTCATTCAGCACAGGAAAATTCTGACCTGGGTCAATATTAGGAAGAGGGGCATTTTGGGACCTTCCAGATGCCAGCTTTGTGAAGCTCATGAGGAAACTATGGAGCACATTCTCAACAGTTGTATGTTCTCCTCTAGTCTGTGGGACTCTTTTGCCTTTATTTTCCATCAGACGGATAGAGACAAAAATAACATCTGCAACACCCTGACCAACTGGAGGAGAGATTTTTCAGACAATGAAGTTCTCGCCATTGCTTGGGCCCTCTTTCCGAGCTTCATTGTTTGGAATGTTTGGAAAGAGAGGAACAACCGAATCTTCAAAGATGAAAAGTGAACTTCCCATTGCATTTTTGAGTTGATCTTAAAACAACTCAAGGAAACGGTTAGTACCATAGTGCGAAATCTCACCAAGAACCCTCCTTCGGCTACTGACCTAAGAATTCTCTGTGAACTGGGCCTGCAAGGCATCTCTCCTCAGGGTCTGGATAGAAATCTTATCTCCCTGAGAGATGCAAATGATTTCGGGCATCCTCCTCCAAAGGGTTATCTGAAATACAACATAGATGGAGCTTCAAAAGGCACCCCGAGTACAGCTGGTTATGGAGGGGTGCTTAGAGATGAGAATAGTAGTGTCCTCTTCATCTTTCACTGTCATCTGGGACATTCTACTAATAACTTGGTGGAATTGATGGCTATGGAGAAATTTTTGGATTTCCTGAATCAGGAAAACAGGCAAAATATGATATTGGAGGCTGACTCTGAACTTATTATCAATTAGGTCAAGAAAATCAGCTGGTGTACTAAGCCAGAAAAAGTCTCAAAAAATTGGAGACTAATTCAGGGCTTTCAATGGATTCAACACCACCTTCAAAGCCTCCGTACAGTAGGCTTTAAGCATGTCCGCAGGTCGGCGAACAAATTGGCAGATTTGCTAGCCAACCAAGGTGTTATCAGCACAGAGAATAGAGTGGCATCAAAATGGCATGAGCTACCTCAGAGCAGGTTAAAGGCAGTTTTACAGGAACAAGCAGAAAATGATAAGTTGGAGTTTAGTGGACCAGGAACCAAATTGACTCAACCTTTGCATTTAACACCTGCATGTTTCATCAATATCTGATAAACAGTTCTGTGGCATGGAGAACATCTTGTCTGGTCGCTCATATTCCCAGAGTAAGTCAGAGGAAGATCTCTGTTTATCATGAGGAACGAAACGAGTCCCTCAGGTCTTCGTTCAGTGACAAGCCTCTCATCTTTTCAGGGTTCCAGGTTCAGGCGAGGGGATCCACATGCACAGGAAGAGCCCTGTTTTTTCCGAATGCCGGATTTTTAAGAAATCGGGGTCTCGGCATGGAATACCGCCTCCCAAGCGGTTTCTGGATGATCGCATCGCTTTCAATTGGGAAACGGTTTTGGAGATTTCGCAGCGATGCCATTCAACCTCCAACACATGGCAGGGAGAGGGTTCCGAAAACAACCCCACATCGCACACTAATGTCACACCATCTTGTCCAGTGCGATATCAATCTCATCCATTGGATTTAGTTAATGGGGATCAACGGTTGAGTCAGATCTTGCAACTTGGGGGGGCAGGACCATTAAACTTTGGTCTTCTTGACTGCGCGATTTCTTTCTCGGCCATCGATCTTAGTGCTTTTTTTTTGGATGGCTCAGATGGTTCGGGCTTTTCCGACAGCGGTGAAGCGGGAAAGTTCTCGGGCTTTTCGGGAGCCAGGTTACATTTTTGTTTGTTTTCCTTGGGTTCGGGTTTTCTTTGTAAGGCTAAAAGTTTTTGACTTGGGTGTCATGGGCTCCACACTTGTAAAAATTGTACACTATTTTTTTGGTTTAATGAAATAGAAGGATCCACACTTGCTTTAGCAAAAAAAAAAAAAAGAATAAAGCTTGGAGGTTAGTGGATCCTCCTGCAGGTGTCAAACCCATTGGTTGCAAATGGGTGTATAAGATCAAATACAAAGCATATGGTTTGCTTAATAAATACAAGGCAAGACTTGTAGAAAAAGGCTATGCTTAGAAGGAAGGTGTTGACTACAAAGACATTTGCTCCTACAACAAAATGGGGCACAATTAGAACTTTGTTTTCTCTTGCAGCTCAGAATAGCTGGAAGATACACCATATGGATGTTAAAAAAACTTTTTTGATTGTCGATTTGAAGGAGGATGTTTGTATGTTTCAGCTTGAAGGTTTTGCTGTTAAAGGCAAAGAGCAAAAGGTATGGAAATTGGTTAAGGTTTTGTATGAACTAAAACAAGCATCTCGTGCATGGTATGAAAAGTTAACTGAACACCTTCTCAAGTTGAATTATAAGATATTTGATTTGGATGATGCAACTCCTTTTGTTAAGAAAATTGGAAAGTCAGATGTATATTTGGTTGTGTATGTAGATGATTTGATGATCACATGAAACAATGATGACTATATAGCGTCCATTAAAAATTAATTATTGAAAGTTTTTGACATGACAGATTTGGGTTTATTACATTATTATTTAGGGATTGAAGTTGCTTAGAAACCCAAGTTCTTCTGATAGGTCGTCTTCCACCATGTTCTTTTCTCTGTGGATGTGCCAAAAAAAATCCTCTTGAATTCGTTGTTCAACAATCTTATCCTCCCCATCCAGTGTAAGACCACTGAATTTGACATCAAACAATACTCAGTTTGAAAGTACTGAAGACTTTAAAGTAGATCTCATATTTAGTCAACCACAATAATCACTTTGGAGTCTCCAAAAATATCAATCTTTTCAATAAAATATACCATAAATCCATTTAGCACAGCTTATAACTCCTTAACTTTCAACTATATATACTACTGCTTGCTTTGTTTATTCTCTAACCACCCCAACTTCTCTTCCTGTTCTGACTTTTTTCATTGCTTCAGGAGGTTGGTGAAGCAATTGTGTGCCCCCAGGGGGTTAGTCTCCATTCCATCTAGATAAACTCTTTTCATTTCTAAACTTACCCACGAGAACCAATTTTGATCGAAATCAAGAGCCAAGCTTTTGTTAAAATGAATATGCAGGCAACAGAGCTTACTCAGGGTATGCAGTGTAACAATGCCTAGACGCAGGTCTATGATATAGGGAAAGCTAGCACCCAAATATGATTCAGTAACTTTGAAGGGCTTTACCCAAACCTGCTTCAATAATCTTCAAAGGGGCTAGTTGGCATCTTGATCCCGATAATGGTAACACTAGAATGGTTACTGAACTCACAACTTGCTAAGCCATGACTGTTGCATTTTCCATGTCTATGCATATATGGAAAATGTGGGATTCATAGCATTAACAATATTTTAGATATCGTGTCAGTGCCATCACTTTTCGAGTTTCATAACTTTATTTTCCTTTAGATATTACAAATAGGGTTGGAATTTGACAGGCAAAATGCCCATCAAAGGGTCTTTTACCCGTTTTTGGCTTTTAAAATTTTTTGAAAACCATTTCTTGTGATGCGTTATAAACTTTATAAAACACATTTATTTATTATTAATACTCTATCCCAATGATTTCTTGGGAAAAGATACTTTGTTAGGATATCACTTGTGGAAATTATTCTGCATAGCCCTAAGTTGACCTCTTGGTGCTAAAGTAGTGACCCAATTGATCCTTAAATGTTTGCAAGCATCTCAAGTATAGTGACTCACATCCTTCCAGGAGCATAATATAATTATTTATTTTATGTTATTTAAACTCATCGGCTTCCATCTCATTCATCTCTAATTTACCCTTAGACTCGCTCTTTTCATTTGTGATTTGAGTTTGAATTTCCATTCTCCCTTGTCGTCCCGAAATTTAAACCTCACAAATGTCTCCCTCCATGACTTCCAAATCTTGAGTTCTGAAATCCCCCCACCATTCAATCAAATCATTTGAAATCAGAGTCTTAGAAATACATCTCACACTTGTCTCCTCTTCATTCCTCCACACTCTCCTCGTTGCCTGCCTCGCTTCTTCACATACACTGTATTACCATAAGGGGAGGCAAATATTATTATTATTTGGAACCATTATCTCAAATGGAAATACAAATGGACTTCCAACAACAATTTATTCAACCTAATCTTGCAGGCACTAATTCTTCTTTGAGAGAGAGGAAGAAGAATATATAAGGAATAAGGAAAACATTCCTTCATTATCCTCTTATTCTTTTAGAATAAGGAGAAGCTTCAAATAAACAATCCATTAGCGTTTGCAACTTGAATTAAAATTCTGTTATGACTTCCATTGAAGCCCAGAATTGACTATTAGTGAGGATAGCACGAGCTAATTTACCCACCAAGAGAATTCACATGATATCTTGATGTGGAAAGCATTATTTACTCGAGGTACAATGAAACGATCTCCCCTCCATCAATTTTTTCTCAATAAAGATTTCTTTTGAACCATCATATTCATTGTAACACTAAATCTTATGATATATGTGCTTTGTCTTTATATATATGTTTTTACATATCACGGGTCACAATATGTCCTTTGGTTTTCGAGTTGTTTTTTTTTTTCGAACTTGGGAGGTGGTAATCGCATGTTTCTTAAAATGGGATAAAGATTATTTTTTTATTACAGGCTTATCAATATGCTTCAAAGCTCTCGGAGTTAATTATAAATTATTATTTTTTATGTGCTTAAAATTAAAATGTATATAAATTACATAAACTTACACCGAATTGTAAAATACACCTTATAAATTCTTAAAAGAAGAATCAATCATTATTTTATGATAATTATTTTATTTATGCTTATGGTAAAATAAATATTAAGATATTTTAATAATTTTTTTGAAATTTTTTAATTTTATAAAATGAGAAAAATTATTTTATTTATTATATATTCATTAATATCTAAATTTATTTTTTTTATGAAAATAAATTAATAGTGTGAAAAGTTGTGCACATGAGAATTAGGGGCGGCTCAACTCGTAATTAATTGTATTTTTACTTTTTTATATTTTTCGAGGCAAGATATCAAAACTTTTTTTTGGTTATGTTAATAAGCAGTCTCTAAAGGTTAACATTTTTTATTTGTGATATTTACAACAATCCATTAGCAACTAATGTTATGCACTTATTGTTGTGGTAGGTTTGTTGTTTAAATGACATTCGATGGCTAGGAGGTGCTCACTTTGTTCCCTTGACAGGTTCTAGATGGCCATTTCATATCGGGTGATATTGGGTGATTAGCCCATGTGATGTAGACGAATTGGTTTGCAAGGGTTTTAATCCTTTTAGATGGCCAATTCATATTGGGTGATTAGCCCATGCGATGTAGACGAATTGGTTTGCAAGGATTTTAGTCCTTACCATGTCACAAGTTCAAACCTTATGGAGAGAGGTTGAGGATGGAAACCACCTTCTGAGAATTAAACTTCCCAAAGGTTGATAAGCATCCCATTCTGGGTGGATAGGTAAAAAGAACAAGAATTACAATCAGATCACAAGCCAATTTATTTATGTTTCTCTTGGATTGGAAAGAAACAATTAGAGTCAAAAATTCAGCATGTCCAACAAAATCTCCCACAGGGGAGAATTCTTTTAACCCCAGAAAATTGTAACACCTTCAAAATGACGCTAGAGAGGCTCTTTGAGAAGGAGAGAATTAAAATTCACAGCCTTCATAGTCTTGAATTAACACTTTTAATTCAATGCGCACTTGCAAAGTGCAAAAGAACAAAAATTACGAAGTCTTAAACAAATTTCTTTCTGGTTAATGCTTGGTTTGACGAGGAATGCAAAAAGGAAAGGAGAAGGTGGAAAGCGTCAAACAAGGATGACATAAAGCTCAAATCTTACAAGCAGTTATTAAGCAAGAAAAAGGTTGAGCCTCCCCCCTTGGTCAACACTGATACTGAACTCTTCATGGTACAAGAGGTAGAGATGGGTATCAAGAAGTTGGATGTTGGAAAATCAAAAGACTTAGCTGAACTCCAAGCAAAATATCTAAAGTGGGGCTCAAAGATTCTTGCACCTCACATTACAAAAATCTTCAACAGCATCATACAACAAGGGCTCCCCACAGATTGGACAACTAGTCTGGCAATACCTCTTTTCAAGAGCGGTGACGTCAATAATCCCTCCAATTATAGGACCATCATGATAAACCCTTTGTTTACAAAGCTATTTGGAAGCATGCTAGAGAACAAAATTAGCAAGTGGGCAGAAGAAAGAGATAAGCATGCTAAAGGGTAAGCATGTTTTAGACCTAAACATTCCACAGTTGATCATTGCATAACTTTAAGGCACATCACTGAAAAGGTTTGGGAGAAAAAGGAAGAAGTCTTTTGTTGTTTTTTTGATTTCAAAAAAGCGTTTGACTCGGTTCCTAGGGATAAAATTTGGTAGAGAATGGAGGAACTTGGGGTTCCTAAAAATTTGAGAGCAGCTGTGCATAGGCTGTATGAAGAGGTGAAAGTTAAAATTAGAACTTCAGTAGGCATTTCTGAAAGTTTTAGAAGTGATATTGGGGTCAAGCAAGGTTGCCCACTATCTCCCACCCTTTTTGGTTTATATATCAACAAGCTTGAGGAGTGGTTAAATTCGCAAGGGGGTGATGGTATCTATTTGTGCAAGTTTGTTATAAGGCTTCTTTTGTATGCATATGACCTTATTTTGATTGCTAAATCGGCTCTTGGTTTGCAAGAGCACTTACTATCCCTTGAGAATTTTTGTACAAGTGTGGACATGCAAGTAAATTTCAAAAAAACGAAAGTAGTGGTCTTCTCTAAGAAAAGAAAACATAACCACATAGGTTCTACTTTGAAGGCAACATTCTAGAAGAAGTTTCGGATTAAAATACCTCGAAATTGGCTTCAACAAAAATCTAAGCTGGAATGGTTGTAGAAAGAAAAGAACTTTAGGGGGTTGGAAAGAATTTTATGCTTTTCAAAATAGGTGTAGGGAGGCAGAGTTATGGGACTTGAAGACCACTCAAACTCTTTTTGGGCTTCTAGTGATTCTGGTGATTCTCTATGGTTGTGAACTGTGGGCTAGCAGTACCTCCGACATGCAGTGGAGACAAATTGAGAAAATTCAGAAGCGTTTGATTACAAACAAATTTAAGACTAAAAGCGCAGTTTCTTATGGTATCTTGTTAAGTGAAACAAGCACTGCTCCTATTGAAGCAATTGCTATGGTGCGAGTCATAAGGTATTTAAAAAGAAAAATTGAGAAAATGGAAGAGGGTAGATGGCCTAAGGTTGTCTTTAATGATAGATTGTGCAAGAGCAAAAAATCTTGGATGCAACAAAATAACAAATGGTTTAGTAAATGGGGTATTTGCTTGAACGCGTGTCCCATAAACAATGAATAAATAAAAGCTTTCGTTATGGAAAAGTTCCACAAACGTACTTGGGATAAGGAGCTAGGAAGAAAGAAAAATAACTATATTGAATTGTTTAATCCCACTCATAATCATCAACCAAAAGCATACATAGAGGCCAATATCCCTTGGAGAGCCAAAATTCCTATTGCTGAGTTATGGACTAATTCTCATCAACTCCGTTGTGAAACAGGGCGCTGGAAAAGGCCAAAGGAAGTGTGAGAGGAAAGGGTATGCATTTTTGTTCTTACGGAAAATTGGAAACAGAAAAACATTTCATTTTAGAATGTGAGGCCTTCAAAGATAACAGGGAAAGTTATGCAGGTATGCTGGCAGCTAGCTCTTGGGATAATCTATTTTGCGAGGGGTTTTTCAAGAAGCTAGGAGCATTTATTGTGAATCTTCACAGAAAAAGGGCCGAATACATCAAGCAGATGAAGAAGCAATCTGTCCCATAGGCTATCTTTAGCCTCGTGGACATTAAAATAATTTCTTTCTTTCTCTGTTTCTTCTTAATAACCATTAATAATTAAATTATTCTAATCCATGAAGTCTAGATCTATTAAGCTCCAATTGGGATCAAATATTATCCTATCATGTTATTATGTAAATATTTTGACTCAGTCAAATTACATAAAAATAAAAATAAGATAAACTAAGTATTTCCATCCAATAGACTAAGTGACAGCAACCTAGATTAAAAAATAAATAAAGTTTGTTTTTTCTTGCTACCTCCTCATATGCAAAAGTAAGAATGTATAATACAATGATGTGTTTGCTCTTATGACATGCTTAGGTGATCTATACCCAATTATCTCCTCCTTTGGTATAAAAATAAAAATAAGATAAACTAAGTATTTCCATCCAATACACTAAGTGACAGCAACCAAGATTAAAAAATAAATAAAGTTTGTTTTTTCTTGCTACCTCCTCATTTGCAAAAGTAATAATGTATAATACAATGATGTGTTTACTCTTATGACATGTTTAGGTAATCTATATCCAATTATCCTCTCTTTTGGTGAAGACAATATTTGTAGTTTTTTTCCAAAGATATCAACAACATTTTATCTATAACAAATCATTATATAATGTAAAAATTATATTTCTCTCCTTTATGGCATAATTTAATTTAAAATTAACCAATATCATGCTTTACCTAATCTAATCCACAACAAATCATTCTATGATGTAGAGCTCCTTTACTTATCCTCTGCCTCAAAGCTGTTTTTAATTTAAAATCAACAAGTCATTCTTCTAATTTATTTTAAGTTTAAAGTAGAAGCCATTGCATGGTTAAGTGTGCCTAATTTTATTGAACAAAACTTACAAGCAAATACTTTTAATCTTTGAAAATTAATTTTAATCTTTATTTGATAGTTAATTTGGTTATTGAAAATTTGTAATGTAATAAAAGAAATTCAAAATAGAAAATTTATTATCATTATTAACTATAATGAACGATAAGATTAAAGATTCAATAAGCCATTTGTATGGTATGGTTATTTTTCTTTTTTTCCTTATCATAAATATGTAAAAAAAATTAACATAGTTGTTAGTGACAAAAAATTTTAATCAAAAATTTATTGGTACAAGGTTAATTTATTACAAAAGCGTCACTTTGAAAGCCCAAAATTTTAAACATATTATTTCTAGAAAAAAAAATATAAAATCTCAAAACATAAAAAAAATAATAATAAATAAAATGAAATACAAATTCCAACTCTAATTACAACCTTAATATTTTAAACATAAAATTTATTTTTCTTTTAATACTATAACATTAATATTTAAAACATAAAATTTTAATAAAACCCACTCCTTGTTCAATCCACACTCCAAACAGAAGCGCCATGGTACCGTTAACATTAATTTTAAACATAAAATTTATTTTTCAATAGAAATCACAACATTAAATTTTCGAAAATAAATTATTATTATTATTATTATTTTTAACTTCAGAATACGATATTAATTTTTTAGCTTCAGAATTCTAGAAAAAATAAATTTTTAGTACTTGGGCTTATATAAATAATTGCATTATTCTATGCATAGTGAAATCAACCTTTACATTTATTTATGATGCACTAGGAAAGAAAATTATTATTATTTAAAGTATAAATTAAAAATTGATTATAAAAATAATTGAATTTTAATTTATATTAATAAAATATTATTTTATCTTCGCAATTAATTTGGATGCATAATCGGATTATATTTAATTGAAATATATAAAAGGTTTCTAATCTTATATAATTCAATTGGAATATATAAAAAGTTTTTAATCATATTCAATTTGATTCTTTATTTTTAATTTTTAATTTTCTTGATATTTAAATTTTATATGGATTTTTATATTGATTAAAAATGTATACTTTCAATATATAGTGAAGACGTACCTTTTTCATATATAATAATGTGGCATATTTAATAATAATTGGGGGCAAATTTACTAATAATTAGGGTAAATTTAAGAATAATTGAAAACTTGATTTGTAACAAGGGGACAAAATATAGAACAGATCTTGCTTTAGTACCATGTCTCTTATTATATTTCTAATTAGAATAAGGGTTTTTAATATCTCACCTGAGACAATAAAATGTCTAACTATAAGGTATAGGGGTTTTTAATCTCTTGCTTCTTACTATAAAATGTGTAACTCAAAAAAAAAATGTTCAACCTCTCAACTATAGAATGTAACTGTAGAATGTCTACAAACCTTTTCTCCCAAGTATAGAATGTTCACGGGTTTCACTGTCCATGGGTTTGACAAAAAAATTTCAATTTAGTGCTTCTAATGGTAGAATGTCAAAGTATCTCCAGGTAGAGAATGTTCACAGTCTCTTGCATCCAAATAAATTGTTAATCCTTAATATGAAAAATCATTTTATGATCACAAAAATAACAAAAAATAAAGTCTAGTAATCATATTTTTAAAATATTTTAATAACAATTAATTTTATTTATTTATTATTATTTTTTTTGTAAATTAAAAATATTATAAGTGAAATTTTAAATATATTTTCATGTTGCAATATTTAAGTTAATTATTTAATTAATGATAAATGATTTTTATATGTAATTCTATAGTTTTGAATATCTAACTTTTAAATAGTCTGTCATAATTTTTTTGTTTGTTGTTTGTGAAGTTAGACAAACAACAACCACTCAAAGTAGTAACCCTTGACCTTAACTTTCATCCTTAACCTTAACTCTCACATCAGAAAGTGAGTACCTTAATAATACACTCTATTGCCATCTATTCTACACCACTTGAACTATCATAATATATTGCCATCTATTCTACACCACTTGAACTATCATAATATTGAAAATAAAATTCACATAATAAATTCACTCTACATAATATTATTTATATAAATTAAAATTATTCTACACCACTTGAACTATCATAATATTGAAAATAAACTCATTCTACATAAACTCTACCTAATATTATTAATACAAATTAAAATTAAAATTATTTTTAAATATTTATGATTTAAATTTTCAATAATAAAAAATATAAATTTATTTATATATTTGAAAATATAAATATAATCATGGTAACTAATAAAATTATTATAAATTACTATTACTCTTTTATCAGAATTGTTCAGAAATGTGTAGGTAAGAAGGACGGTTGTGTAAATTCAAATGTAAATTGACATTTGAAAACTAGAGTTTTAGAAATATATATTAAATTTAACATGTTTATTGGCAGTTGGATAAGAACGAACGGCTATCGTGAATGGAGGATTGATTATGAATTCACCGACAACATCAGCGACCCTCGAATCTTAACAATAATTGTCATCCAAGGGTTAGGGTTGAATTGTGCTCATCACCTTTACATCATTTCGAAAAGTTAAGTTTAAATTTGCTTTCTCTCAACGGCTGGAGATCGTGGAGGAAAGGGTTGGGATTGAATTGTGTTCATGACCTTTAGATCATTTCCAAAAGTTGAGTTTAATTTTGTTCTCTCCAACGGCTCGGCTGGGGATCGTGGAGGAAATAAGATTCTATATCTAGAAGATTCACTCTTAGATCGTTTGGAAAAGTTGAGTTTAAATTTGTTTTTTGCTCTCTCCAACGGCTAATTTTGTTCTCTCCAACGGCTCGGCTAGGGATCGTGGAGGAAATAGGATTCTATATCTAGAAGATTCACTCTTAGATCGTTTGGAAAAGTTGAGTTTAAATTTGTTTTTTGCTCTCTCCAACGGCTAGGGATCGTGGAGGAAATAGGATTCTATATCTAGAACATTCACCCTTAGATCATTTGGAAAAGTTGAGTTTAAATTTGTTCTCTCCAACGGCTAGAGATCGTAGAGGAAATAGGATTCTATATATAGAACACTGTAAAGTTAATCCAATCAGATTCGTTTCAGACAGTGGTCTATGTTCCTCTGTTATTTATTCTGTCCTTGTGGAGTTCAGCTGAGCGGAGTGCTCATTGTTGGTGGTTTTGTTGTGTATGTGTGTTTTTAGGTTTTTGTTGTGGGTTTGTGTTTGCTTTGTAGGTCTGTGTTTGTGTTTGTATGCATGCATGTCAGTATTGTTCTGTGATTCAGGTATGCTTGCTTGTTTGTGAGTATTGTTTTGTGATTGATGCATTTAGTCTGTGTTTTGTGTCATCTCTATGTATGTGAACACTGAGACAGACGAGGAAAATGAAACAATGGTAGTGGAAGCAGTAGATAGCGGAGTGAGTAATGCAATTTAATTATGTTTTATATTTGCATTTTTAATTGTTTCCATCCTCTCTCGGCTGGCTCTGATAGATAATTTGGTGTAGTTTGTGTTTGATTGAATTATTTTCTAAATTCTGATGTTAAATTTCATTACATGTAGGAAATAAGGAACCCAACAGTTTCTTATTATGTTGTTCTTTGGAAAATGAAGTAGCTGTGGAGAAGGTGCAGAGAATAAGTATGATTGAAAGAATCATAATGGATAGACAATAAGAGCCACCCTCTCATGGATAGAGAATAAAAGCCACCCTCTCATTTTACAGGTATGTACAGATTTTCCTTCCCTGATTTTTTTTCTACTTTGATTCAAATGATATGATATGACTAGCGCACAGAAAAAAGAAGGGAATAAACAAATCGGTTGTGTATGAATTCTCCATGATAGGACTAGCCGGTAGAAAAAAGAAGGGAATAAACGAATCAATTGTGTATAAATTCTGCATACTGAATTATATTGGATATAAACTTATTGCAATGTATTATTTGTAAATTTATTATTATAAATAGAAAAATGAATCTCAAATGACACACAGATGCATGTAAGTAAATTTATTATTATAAGTAGAAAAATGAATCTCAAAGGACACCCAGATGAATCTCTAAGTAAACTCAGATCAAATAGCAAGAAAGCGCGACAAATTCTGTATAAATGAAAATAGATTTCTGACAGATTTTTTTTTTTTCGCTCTTCTGGCATCGACCACTCTCTAAATTGAGAATTCCAAGTGGACATCCATTTCTGGTTAGATTATTTGCGAACTTTTCGATAGCATATGCAGGTTTGGGTCTGGAATCCCTCGAAGATCATTCCCATTTGTGCAGTTTAATGACCATTAATTTTCCATAAGGTTTCTTTAAATTCTTTGCACAACATCTTACGCAGTATCTTGTCACTATACATCTAGCAGATATTTGTCCAATGGGCCAGCGATTCGGGGTCTCAGCAGATGTTAAAAGAATACTGTTTAGGTTCTGGGTTTTTTTTAAACCCTCTTCTAAAATTTCTGATGGTTTAATAATTTTGTATTTAATTTGCGTGGCATGGAGTTTATGCTGGGCGAATCTTAAAAAACACTATTTCTTTAAAAGGCTATGGTCTAATAATTTTATGTTTATTCTCCCCTGCATGGAATTTACACTCTCAAAGTTTTTGTTGGTTTAATAATTTGGTATTAGATTTGCAAGGAAAGGTGATAATGACTAAGTTTAGGTTGTCTTTGGTTAATGACTGTCGATGCCTGAAACGAACCTTGTTGAATTTTTACCTGTGCACGTTGCTATAGTTAGGTTAGACATCACATGTATTATATCAACCTTGTTGAATTTTTACCTGTGCACGTTGCTATAGTTAGGTTAGACATCACATGTTTTATGATATAATAGTGGTGTTACACTCTGTTTTATGGCATTTAATTCTTTACCATTGTCAGACGTAGGCGTATGAGACAGAGAAAGCTAGGATCCAAATTTGCTTTAGTATTCTTCTTCGAAGGGGTTGCTAGTTGGCGCTTCCCGCATTAACTCTCTTTTCAATTTTAAATTCCTCCAGCGATTCACTAGCCCCGGGGGGATTCATGAATAGTAAGAGCATAGGCGATTTTCAATGACATTAAATTTGGCTTCAGGGTTCTAACAACCTATTGCCATCTCATCTCCATGATGTAGAGGGGATTGGCAGAGACCATGTGACTTTAATAATTCCCGTGGCTCTTTGGCTGTGAAAACTAGTTGAGGGTACAATATTTGAGAAATCGATTGAATTTGAATCCTTCAACTATGCATGCTCGGGTTTAAGCCTGGAAGATCATCGCCGTGGTTGCTGGGTGTGAGCCTCGAAGATCATCACCATGGTTGTTGGGTGTGGGACGAGATGATGTGTGAGACTGTTGATGTGTAGCTGTAGCAACCAACCTCCCGTCTAGGGTTCGACTCTAACAAAGGAGATGATGTGTGAGACTGTTGATGTGTAGCTGTAGCAACCAACCTCCCGTCTAGGGTTCGACTCTAACAAAGGTTATCGACATATATATTTTTAATGAAAATTCATTGTCTACAACTGTCTAAATTTTACTTGACCTATAAGTTTCTTGTCTCTCTATGCCATACATTTTAAGGATTTTCATAGATATTAAAAGATTTATGTAGCAGAAATGGGAATTTGAGACTTTTTATCATTTAAATTTATATTCATTTTTAAAATTTAAAAATGGGATAGGAAAAATAAATTGCATCATTTAATATATTAATAGTTAACATTAAAATGGAATACATTTTAATCGTTAAAATTTTAATTAAAAACATTAAATTGAATATATTAATTGTTAAATTTTGAATTAAAAACTTTAAATTGAATATATTAATTGTTAAAATTTTGAATTAAAATATAAAATCATAAAGACGAAAAAAACATTAAAATACTAAAAGATTATATCATTTAAATCTATATTATTAAATAAATCAAATTATAATTTGTATCATTTAAAATTATATAAACCAAATTGATTGCATTTGGTTTTTATAATAGGAAAATATTATCACCATGAAAATAATTACCATATATATAACTTATTTATTATAAAAAATTGAAGTTAAGTTAAGTTTATTTATTATTATTTTTATATATCAATATACTTTTTGTTATTTTTAAGTTAATCAAATACATCATTTTAAAATAAATTCTATTTTTATATAATTTTTAAAATTGAATTTTTATAATTAATCACTAAAATTAACTAATAAAACACATTTTAAAATAATTTTGCCTATTAAATTTTAATTAATTATTATAACAAACTACTTTCTAATAATTTATTTATTATATGCATGGATTAAATTCTAATTTTTAATTACTATGACAAACTACTTTCTATTAATTTATTTATTATATGCATTACTTTTTAAATTGGATTAAATTCTAATTTTTATATAAAAATAATTATGTAAATATATAAAATCTTAATTAAAAATAAATACAAATTTTACCGAGACTTTTTATCCAGATATTTTCATTCATTTTTCGTTCGCCGTCATCTTCCACCTTTACCTAGTTTTATTTTCGGACCAGTGTCATGGATTAAAGGTATCTCCGGATGATTTGGGCACTAACCTTACATAAGTCACGAGTTCGAAACAAGGGGAAGAATACCACCGAACAAAAAAAACAAAAAATAAATCTGAATCCGATGATTCCTACTTTAACCCTTTCTGCAATTTCAACTCCTTAATAACAGCGCAGGGGAGTTTGTGTCAAATAATTCTTCTGATGTTAAATTTCATTACATGAATAACAGCGCAGGGGAGTTTGTGTCAAATAATTCTTCTGATGTTAAATTTCATTACATGAAGGAAAGAAGGAATGCAGTAGCTGTTCGCTCGAAAATGAAGTAGCTGTGGAGAAGGTGCAGAGAATCAAGTATGATCGAAGGAATCATAATGGATAGACAATAAGGACCACCCTCTCATCTTACAGGTATGTACACATTTTACTTTTCAGATTATTATTTTTTTTTACTTTGATTCCAATGATATGACTAGCGGATAGAAAAAATAAGGGAATAATTGTGTATGAATTCTCCAGGGTATGACTAGCCCGTAGAAAAAAGAAGGGAATAAACGAATAATTGTGTATAAATTTATTGCAATGTATTATTAGTAAATTTATTATTATAAATAGAAAAATAAATCTCAAATGACACTCAGATGCATCTAAGTAAATTTATTATTATAAGTAGACAAATGAATCTCAAACGAAACCCAGATCAAATAGCAAGAAAGCACAACAAATTCGGTATAAATGAAAATAGATTTCTGATAGATTCCTTTTTCCTATTCTGGCATCTCCCCCCTCTGAATTGAGAATTCCAGTGGTCATCCATTTCTGGTTATATTATGTGCGAACCTTTCGATAATGCATTTCTGGTTAGATTGTTTGAGAACCTTTCGATATCGCCGGCAGGTTGGGGTCTCGAATCCCTCGAAGGTCATTCCCATGCGTGCATGACTATTAATTTTCCATCGAAGTTTCTTTAAATTCTTTGACACTTTATTATTTCTTTCTTTAAATTCTTTGACACTTGACTATTAATTTTCTATTAAGGTTTCTTTAAATTCTCTTTGACACAACATCTGAGCCTGTAACTTGTCACTCTAATCTGCGAGGTTTCTTTAAATTCTTTGACGCCTCTTCTGGCATCTCCCACCCTCTGAATTGAGAATTCCAGTGGTCATCTATTTCTGGTTATATTATGTGCGAACCTTTCGATAATGCATTTCTGGTTAGATTGTTTGAGAACCTTTCGATATCGCCGGCAGGTTGGGGTCTCGAATCCCTCGAAGGTCATTCCCATGTGTGCATGACTATTAATTTTCCATCGAAGTTTCTTTAAATTCTTTGACACTTGATATCGAGGTTTCTTTAAATTCTTTGACACTTTTCTTTCTTTAAATTCTTTGACACTCGACTATTAATTTTCTATTAAGGTTTCTTTAAATTCTTTGACACAACATCTGAGGCTGTACCATCGAAGTTTCTTTAAATTCTTTGACACTTGATATCTTTAAATTCTTTGACACAACATCTGAGGCTGTACCATCGAAGTTTCTTTAAATTCTTTGACACTTGATATCTTTGAGATTTCTTTAAATTCTTTGACATTTTTCTTTCTTTAAATTCTTTGACACCTGACTATTAATTTTCTATTAAGCTTTCTTTAAATTCTTTGACACAACATCTGAGGCTGTAACTTGTCACTATATATCTGCGAGGTTTCTTTAAATTCTTTGACACATTATCTTAGGACGTATCTTCTCACTATATATCTGGCAGATATTTTTCAAGGGGCCACCGATGTGCGTTCTCAAGATCTTAAAAGAATACTGTTTTGGTTCTGGTTTTTTCTGGCGCCCTCCTAAAATTCCAAGATTTCTGCTGGTTTAATAATGTATCTTGTCACTATATATCTAGCAGATAATTTTCAAGGGGCCAGCGATGTGCGGTCTCAAGATCTTAAAAGAATACTGTTTAGGTTCTGGGCTTTTTTTGGCGCCCTCCTAAAATTTCTGCTGATTTAATAATTTTGTATTTAATTTCTGTAGCATGAAGTTTATGCTCGGCAGATTTTTAGAAA